>OZ025254.1:26135602-26406412 GCA_964019135.1 Arenicola marina | reverse complement strand
GTATAGACGTGTAAAGGGGAGCAGTGAGAATGAGCATGAACGGTAAGAATGTGCTTGTGTAGTAGTTTCGGGGTACGCGTTCCTCGACCGCGGGCCACTTGAACCGCGGGAGTGGGGTGGTAGGGGGGGGGGGGGTCATTTTGTAAGGGGTGGTGCGCACTGATGGTGGCGTCCAGTGGAGGGGCGAACGGTGCCCATTGTTAAAGGATTAACGCTAACAATAAAAGGATTGCGCGCATCGTTGGTGGCGAACGCTGCCCGTTCTTGTTGTTGTTGTTGATTACTGCTAGCAATAAAACGATTGTTACAAGGTTACAAGAGGCTTGACTTCCTGATTTGCGATTGCTGGTTGGTGCAATTAAAAGACATTAATGCAGAGGTGAGCATTAATATGTGTATTCGCTGTTGCAAACCTCCAGAAATAAATGATGTTTAAACAAAAACAAAAAAAGTCAGAGTCTATTCGTAATATGTATAGGTGCTACCTAAAGAAAATCTCACATCGGCTTGCCATAATGCGTATCGTTGGCGGGATGACGTAAACCGTGTATACCATTAATTTTTATAACATTTTGATGTCACAACTACTCAGTATTCGTATTATATATAGCCGGGACAAATGAATGATTTTGAAATTGGCAAATCCAAGCCAACGGACTGCAGGCTGGATACGCGAATGACGCCGGCACTCGAGTGGTAAGGCATGTCCGTGTATTCTAGAGGTATAAACGTCCACTCGACTCCCTGACTCTCCTCCTACCCACTCGCTTAAATAGTTTTGTATAACATATGATCATTACGTAACTTATGTAACGTAACGTAAATGGCTTATGCTCTATAATTTAAGATTATCCGCCGTCTGATGGCCCTTTCGCTCTTGCCCGCGGAACACATCCCGCCGGTGTTCCGAGCGGCTGGCGACCCAGCTTGATGACGGCACACCGCAAGCTGTGCGGGTGCTGTTCACCTACATGCGGGACACGTGGGTCGAAGGCCGGATCTTCCCACCGCAAACTGGACGTGTTTTCTGGAGGATGTGAGGACCAACAACGATGTCGAGAGCTGGCATCTTAAGACTCAACACCCGTGACCATAATCGTAAGTAATCCACTTTTTACTTGTTTGCGGTATATCACCAATTTATTTAATGTTATTATTTATGCACAAATAAATCGCCAAATTTGCAAGAAAAAACGTTTTCATGTAAAAATAATCATGCTCCATTTTCATTCTAGTCATTGTGATATTTTTTTATTTCCTGTCCCAGGTTCCCTCTCAGGCCAGGAGGCACAGATGGTGGACGTGATGGTGGCCATGGTTCGGAGGGAGGAGCGGGTGCGTCATCGCCACAGAGGAGCCGCACGCAGTGACGAGCGCATTCGCCGGCTCTGGGATGAGTACGTCGCGGGGTCTCGTGACCCCGAATCCCTGCTTGATGCCGGCAGTCATCTCCTGGGCCCGCGACTTGCCCGCCCACAGCAGGCACAGTGACAGGGTTACCGATGGGTACGCCCGCCGTGGGATGACGGATGATGGAGTAAATTTGATGTATAGTGAACTTAGCTGGGTATCAGCTTGTGTAAATAAAGTCGTTGATGTGTGTGTGTGTGGTAAAACTGTAGTTGTTCGGTACCGTTTGTTCCCCGTTAACAAAATCTCAACACGCATCACTCGCACCCTTCGCAAACACGCAAGGCTAAGAAGCCAGTCAATTGCCAAGCGAGACAACAAATACGTAAGCATCTAAGCCGCCTTACACCGCCATATACCCCCACCACCGACCCCCCGCCGCCCCCCCTTCCGCCCCACCCCCACCGCCTCACACTCCACCCCAACCGGCGGTCCACATGAATTGCGGTCGAAGCTAGCTGGGGTCGTAGTGACCGTAATGACGTCCGCCCCTGCAGCTACACAGACTTTTACTTCTGGATCTACCTCGACGTCCGCCCATGCAGCTAGATCGACTTCCACTTCTCTTTAATTCCATTTAAAATTACAGTTGCATAACTCAGCTTTATGACGATCTAGGGAGAAAACAGTAATAACGCTCTGGACGATTGCGCGCTGATAAAAGGCACCGGAGAAGTGATTCTTTTGTGTCAGACATCAGCGAAACCATGAACGCATCAACCATGGAAGAGGAAGAGAAAGCGATGGGATTCAGCCGGGCGGACGAGTCCGAAACCGTTGGGGAGGATACAAGTTGCCTGCAACCAGTCGGATTGCACAGGGTACAGTCTCGCGGGAGAACAATGTGCCATCGCCTACGACGAGGAGTTGGTGCGCTGGTGCCTAGCGCTCCTCGCTGGTGCCTAGCGCTCCTCGCTGGTGCCTAGCGCTCCTCGCTGGCCTTGCTCCGTCGTTACATGCAACAGGCCTCTGGAGTTTGAGACAGAGCACTTGCTCTTTTCTTGCACATTAACGACATTTTAATTGTGGCTTGGATGATGATACATCGCTATTAATAGTTACATCACCACCATCAAATCTGTGAAGACCATGCATAAGGCCACGGTAGCACTTTTGCCTTAGGAAACAACATGTGCGACTTCTTTGATCTTCAAGAGAAATACGGAATTACTTTAAAATAATTCCATTTGTTGAGGGTAAACAAGAACCGATTGAATTAATGGTCGCTCCCAAAGCCCTGAGCCGCGGGATAAAATACCGACTGATCCCGATGCCCTGTACCGGGCCGAGTGCGCTCTGCGTGGGCGGAGTTGCGCGCGCGGCCACAACACCGCGTCACCTCCTCCAATTGGCCTATATCTCAGACCGCCATTTTCTTAATCGAGAACAAAGACGCATCGAAGGTCTCATTTGTCGCCGTTTTGTACACTTCTACATCGTCTTGCTGCCTCGCACGCTGCTGATTGTTCAACATACGTCGCTTACTACGGTGATAATATGTTAGTTTCTCTCTGCGGACATTCGTTTGTTTCTGGACTCGGCCATTACTTTCGAAGACAGCACGCTCAGGAAACAACCTCTTTTTGTTTTGAAAGAGACGTGACCCAGTCCGCCTGAGCCATCATGTGGCTGGCGTCTCCTTCCACGCCCGGTCTGGACTTAAAGTCATGCCCCTTGATATTGTTCAGTACAGTCACATCAAACAAGTTACTCCAGGCGTGATTGTGTTAGATCTGGGTACCAATGACCTCATATGTGACCTATGTAACATACATATAGGCCGTGTTATGCTGCATAAGCACTTTTAACATATCATTCTTTTTTTAATGTCTATGTAGTAGTGAGTCAAACCTTTCCTACTGGATTCACCCTTTTAGTCAAATATGTGGGTAGAATGGCAGTAAAGATCAGGAACTAGCTAGTTGATGCAGTATTGAGAGAGAAAAAGCTAGTCATATTCTTAAGGTTTTGTGAATACCTGTCATTTAAGATCATGAAAGGTGCATCAAAGCAAGCACCACGACTCCCAGCTGGCCACGAAGGAACAAGGAGCTACAACAAGGAGACCATCAGAACGCTGTGCATATTAGGGAATGATCCAACAGAAGGAAACTGAGGCTGTCTTGTCTATAATCAGACTTTTGTGACAGTAGTTAATATTTGAATATTTGTGTAATCAATCAAATCAAAGTTGCTGAAGATTGGGAGAGTAATATAATTATGAACTAAATTGCAGTCGTGATATCGCCTAACAGCAACCTGAATTTGCAGTTTGGACTATATACTTCCAGATTCATGAATGGCTTCAAGGCTTGAATCTGGGTTGCTGCAACATTGCGTTCTTCCCGAGAACGCAAGCCCACTACTGCTGAACTACAATTGGCACGGACTGGTCCAAACTACTTGGCGAAGTACGACAAAAGAAGGATTTGGTTTAATTTGGGCTTAACGGCACTTTCAGCCTGTATGGCTGTATAATGCCATACCAGTTAAGTTGCGTTCAAATAATTCAAGAGTAGATAGTAAAACCCTGGAGGCCTAAAGATCAGGAGATTCCAGATGATGCAGTATTTACTGCATTGAAGCAAGAGGGGAAGACAGTGATATTGTTCAGGTTTTGTGAATACTCTCATTTCAGATCGTGAAACGTGCATCAAAGCAAGCGTCATGACTCCCAGCTGTCCAGGAAGGAACAAGAAGCTACAATATGGAGACCATCATAATGCTGTGCATATTAGGGAATGATCCAACAAAAGGAAATTGAAGTTGTCTTGTTATAATCAGACCTTTGTGATAGTAATTAATATTCGAATATTAATACTTGAACTCAAAGTTGCTGAAGATTGTGAGAGTAATATAATTATGAACTAAATTGCAGTCATGATAGCGCCTTACATCGATCTGAATTTTCAGTTTGGGACTACATGTAAATACTTCCAGATTCATGAATGGCTTGAAGGCTTGGCAATGCCACCCGCGGCAGGTAGGACGTAAGGCTATATCGCGCCATACTGGTACAGTTCGATCTAAGTAACTCGAGAGTCAGTACTAACTCGAGAGTCCGTACTAAAACCCTGAAAGTAACAACAGATGTGAGCTTGTAGATAAAACAATTGTCCAAAATCGCATAGGGTCAAGTAGATATAAATAAAACCATGAAGTCAGTCAATGTTGAAATAATCAATAGATTAATAAGACCCAGAGAATATCAAGTAATATGATTCTGGCCTTAATATTAATATTGGCGGCACGTTGTCCACGTTCTATACCCATCTGTACAATATTCCATAGGGATCATGGACAATGGGGCTTATGGGATCCATGTGTCCATTCGCGGGTCAAAAACCCATGGTAGCGATGGTGAGACAAAAATCGGTACCCGATACGCGCTTAAGACGACGTTGGTGATGAATGGGCATTCAAGCAGTTTCTGCTTGTTTTGGCCTTAATGAGCAGTAGGAGGAAGTGTGACTACGAAGGAGTTCTTCGAGCCGTGATCGACATGCTGCCGGCTGACGCTCGCCCACAGAAGATGTTGGATTTTGAGGCGTCAATGTGTAAAGCAATGGAGGTCGTCTTACTAGCTGGTAATCGAGCTACAACGGTCCAGGGTTGCGCCTTTCACTGGAATAAAGTAATCTGGAGACATATCCAAGGCTGCGGATTCCAGTCAGCCTACATGACTGACACACAATGCTTATTTGCGGATGGCTCTCCCATACCTGCCGGCAAGCCATATTGAGGATGTCTTCCTTGCGGACGTCAAGAAGTGACGGAACCCATGGAGACAGTCACCAATTACATTCGCCGTACTACCTGGATTGATGGCTCCGTCGTCCTGGTCTGTCTACATGCAGACAGTCAGGAACCACAATGACGTCGAAGGATATCATCGAAGATTGAAATCAAGCGGTCGCCCACAGCTCACTCTGCAGTCTGATAGACCTGCTACATTGAGATGTACCTTCACAGCCACAAAGGACAGCATAGTAACTTTCTCCAACAATATGTAGAATTTAAGACGTGTCTAATATGGAAATTAAATATCTGGCTTCATAGTCACTATGAAACTCTATATATGTTTCTTTTCACCGACCATTATTAAAAAATCATTATTAAGCCCCTGACCAGCAGGGCTGTGGTGGTAGTTCACAACGGCACTAATGAATATTAATGAATATCAGCAGGGTTGTGGTGGTAGTTCGCAACGGCACAACTGAATATTAATGAATATCTACAGGGTTGTGGTGGTAGTTCGCAACGGCACAACTGAATATTAACGAATATCTACAGGGTTGTGGTGGTAGTTCGCAACGGCACAACTGAATATTAATGAATATCTACAGGGTTGTGGTGGTCGTTCGCAACGGCACAACTGAATATTAATGAATATCTACAGGGTTGTGGTGGTAGTTCGCAACGGCACAACTGAATATTAATGAATATCTACAGGGTTGTGGTGGTAGTTCGCAACGGCAAAACTGAATATTAATGAATATCTACAGACATACGTGACGGCCATCACCAGCCTAATGGCTCAAAATCAGAAACTGGCGGCAGAGAATGCAGCAATTCAACGGCCTGCAAGAGCCACAGCGACAGCCTGATCTTCAACATGTCCGCCGTAAAGCGGTTAAGTCTATGAAAAACAAAATACATCGCCATGAGAGCCAGAACAAAATACAATAATTGAAACCTCCTTTCGTCAGGTAGTTAAAACCCCGCCGCATAACTTAAAGGAAGTAAAAGTGAATCTAGAATTCATTGGTGGTAAGAGGATACGTTTGTACCCCAAAGTGGATTCAGAATAAAATGGCGGCAAGCTGGCCAACGAGGAACCAAAGAAGGAAGTCCTTCAACAGCTCATCATTGCCAAGGACAGGTACCGCATATCTGACGCGGCCATGCATGACTTGCATATGCTGTACCAGTCGATTCCAGCTAAAAATTAATTGAAAAATAAAATTGTGGAGGAGAGACCTCGGTTCACCACCATAACGGCCAGGTCATAACGCCTTCGGTTCCCCATAGGGGTGTCGGTAGTTCCTGTAACAGCCGATGCCCTTATCGGGAGGAACCGCCTGACGTCCCCACGGGCGATGCCTGGGGGGACAAAGGGTTCGGGATCTGGCTGGCCGGGGGGCCGTGAGATCCAGAGAGGCGGCCGGAGCCCCCGGACTCAAGGGACGGGTGATCGGCTGATCGGGATTGTACAGACAACGGCCAGAAAGTAAGTGCAGACATCACCTTGATTAGGTGAAGTCGAGCCACGGGGCCTGGGAATACCCATGCGAATGTTATATGTATGATCATGTAGCCGATTTCGAGAACTCGTAGATCTATAATAAAACATTAAACTGGTAATCCCGTCTTGGCATCTCTGTATTCCCAACGCGACCGATCGAGTGATTACCTGGGAAACCAAAGAGAAGTACGATAGTATTTTCCCTTGTTGGGTGGACTAGAGAAATACCACACCACATGCAAGTACTAAGTGTTATCTCTTTGTAAATAGTATTTCATGTTTTTAATCGTATACATATGGTTTTTCAACACAGTAGTCAATGTATAGAATCGTTTTTCTAGCTGGCCGCGAACTATTGGCCTAACATGCATATGCATACTTTTCAGATACTAAAGTACATTCTTGTAATGGAGGATATACCATTCTCAGGCCGTGTTGACGTCCCAGTAGAAGTGAAGTTTCACGCAATTTCTTGTTGTTGGAAAGTTTATAGCGAAGGAGAAGCGCGGCGGTGGTAATTTTGATCAAGGCCAAGTGGTAACGAGCCGTGACGCAGGGTCCGTGAAGGCGTGTCTCTGCTACACCGAAGAGGCAGGGGCGCGGCTGGTTGCAGCCGAGGAAGACTCGTGGATCGCGGCCACGGTATGCGTGGAGCGGCCTGACCTTCTGAATATTTTGAACAAGTCAAAGCTGATGATGAACACGGGCCCATTCCCTGTGGTGGGCGACTGCGTATAGCAGTATAGACGTCCGAGCGTGGTCGCCATTTCTGATGTTCCACAATAAGAGGAGGGTGTCCGTAATTGGGATCGTGTCGCAGATTGGGCGAGTGGTCGACGGCGGCCACTTCAAGAAGCGCCGCCTCGTGTTGCAAGACGAAGAAGGCGGCGCCACAGTGGAGCTGAAGGTGTGGGGCCAGCTGGCCGACGAGTTGGATGTGGCACCCAGCGACCGTATCGTGGTGTCCCCATGCTACGTTGACGAGTGGAACCACACTAAGTCCCTCAACAGCACAACGGGCACGACGGTGGAGATTGTGGTGGACGTCGCAGAAGCTGTGGAGACGGTTACGGTGGTGGCGTCGGGCGACGGGCAAATAGCCACAGACACCGGCCGGCTCCTGGACTACGAGATGGGCGATGGCGTCGTTCTGCCGGCGACTGTCACAGTCACTGTGCGCGGATCCGGGGCGGGATCCGAGGCGGGATCCGAGGCGTACTATAGAAGCCTAAAAGGCCCCGCCGTCAAGCTACTTCGTGCGACCCATATCGCGAACATGGGCAGGCGCACTTAAGGGCAAGCTGAGGGTCGCATTGGCTGAGCCGCCCACCTTTCTGCCTGCCTTGTGGACCCCAAGCAAGTGATTCACCAGGAAACTTCAATGAAGAAAGCCTTCGGAGCTACAATATTTTCACCCTGGGCGGCAATCCCTTGCGCACGGCGATGCAAGAGTTATTGCAGGATAAAGTGGCGATCTGTCCGAAATCCGTCACGGTGGATCTGTACGTGGGACTGTCGCTTGAGCAGCCGCGACGCCTTGCTAACAGGCACAACATCGCCACTGAATCGATGCCACTCTGCCTCATGAACAAAGTAAGACGGATTCTCTTTGAAACAAGTGGAGCGGAAGAAACGTCCGAACCGCCAGGTGCATGCCGCCCGCACCTGCCAAACAGGCATTCCAACAACAGATCGGCCTGCATCACATGATGGTAACTATGTATCTTTACTTTCTAAATGCGCAGAAGTTTGTGTTATATGACCCTAGCTAAAAATATAAGGAAGACATTATTATTATTTTAGAAATTGGACACAAGTGCCGAACGCGCTTCACGACTGGGTCAAAACTGAATAAAAGTGTAAGTAATCGGCATTCATCGTAAAGGAAGTAAAGGCGAATCTAGAATTCATTGGTGGTAAGAGGATGTGTTGCTACTCTACAGTGGATCCGGAAGAAGATGGCTGCAAGTTGACCAATGACGACCCAAAGCCGGAAGTCCTTCAACAGCTGATCATTGCCAAGGACAAGTACCGCATATCTGACGCAGCCATGCATGAGTTGCATATGCTGTACCCGTCGATTCCATCAAAAAATAAAATTGGGGAGGAGAGACATCGGTTGACCACTATTCTTCCGATTCATTCATTTCCGGAGTGAAGGTAACGTTATTCTGGACACAGTTTTATTATTTTACTTGATGGCTAGTACACACAAAATGTAAGCTCACGTTATACTAAGCAGCCACAGAAGTACATAAACCCTGAAAAAACCTAAAAAGAACGACAGCACCAAATCCAAAGATAATTTTTTTTAGTTTAGTAACTCATAACGTAATTGGTGGATACTGACATCTGACTGGAAGGCGTTATCCCCGATGAAAGGAGTAAATACCGCAAACAGTGACTTCTTCTATTTGTGGTGTGACTGTAGGAAACGTCAAATTTACCATTTTTCCAGTTAATAGTAAACAGTCTTGCTCTGTGACAAACCACACTTAATATGAAGCACTTAATTTTATTTATTTATTTATTTATAGATGAACGCTGCCACAAAATGGCACACGACTTAGGTTTTAAGTCTCACATGGGATGAATGAAAGAGCAAATGCCGTGACGTAGAGCCGTAATTGACGGCTCTACGTGAAGATCCCGGCTGGATAAGTAGGGCGCCAATGCACCTATGCAAAGCTAAACACACGCAAAGAACATATCGCTTATATAATGTGTGATACACCATTGAAATTTGCAGGTAGTTTCTTGGGCAATAGAACGAGAAAAGGAAGCAGAGTTGCAGGGCGAATTAACAAGAATCGGCGTCCCATTCCATTTCTGGGAAGACCGGGGAGGTGATGGTGCGGAAAGTGTGAAAAGAAGGTCGCAGCCAAAGGGCCAGAAACATTGAATAAAGTCGGAACAGACCTCTTGGATAATCACAACGTACCATACAACCCAAAATTAGCTAGATCGCAGCCCCATACCTCGAAATTTCCCAAGGGTTCTGGTCAAACCCTAATTGGGTTAAGTGACACTAAACATATTTTGCGTCGCTTAAATAATAAATGAGGTGGATCCATGGTTTGCAAGCCACATATATAGAACACAAAAGTAAGCAACCATGTAGTTCGATAAAATATGGAATCTACATTGGTAAACCCTGAAAGTCATCATTTCCCATGAAATGTTAATATAGCACTGTAATCGTTTAAATAATGCGATTGATGTCGTCACGCGATTATGTAGTAACTGAAAGTGTGTGGCAGCAAGACATCCATGACGTTGTGGCGTGCATGGACGAGTATGTAACGACCGCGCGAGCAGAGCAGATTTTATACACCAACTACAAGTTTCTTCCCTTCAAAACATGCAGATGCAATTTTGATATTCATAGAAAGGCCTCATCTGAGCAGATTCAGCATGCGGAGACTTGACTATATTGATCATCTCTTGTAGTCCCGTTCCAGAAGCCGGCATCAAAGGACCAAAAGGATGATCAATAAATCGTTATTGTTTGAGAGGAAGTAACTTTAAAAGATAAGGAACCTTTAGAACAACCCCGTGATAAGGAAGTAAGACGTTGAAGGCCTCGCTGATGACGTGTTAGGCGAAAAAGAACACGTTGAATTCCGCGCTGAAGAGGATACAATAATACTAGAACCCTGAAATCAAAACGATCCTCCAGTGTTATATTTATTTACTTGCAAAATATAACCCATAAAAAGATGCAACATAGTGACATAAATTACAATTTCGGTGGGAGCCGAAGTTGTAGCCATTATCATTGCAGGCTCGGTGCAGGGTTTTGCGATACGTAAGCAGCAGCTCAGGAAGAAAGTTTGGTGCCACCGTCTCGACATCGAAACGCCATTAAAAGATGGTGCCCCCGGGAAAGTTTTGGTGGTCCGATATTTTCTGGCGCCATTCAGAGATTACACTGCGCAAAACGGAGGCCCTAACTACAGTGCTGGCCAGAGGTCACAAACTCCACTGTCGTCGGTCAGTATCTACTGGACTTATAACGGCATCTTGGAGGACTCCCGACCTGCAAACCAAGCCGCACCTGGTTTGGAATGCTGACGAGACTGGCATCAGGCTAGGGCACAACCCAACACTGGGCTAACATCGTCCACCAACGTGGATGGAGGGTCGTGGGCCAGCGAGCCATGGACCTTCCTCCAGGACGCAGAGTGACGGCTCACCCGGATGGCATGGACCCCCGAAACCGGAGGAGGCGGCGAGGGACAGGGTCCACACCCGGGCCTAGTCCATTAGCCGACCTATAATCGGGGAGTAGGGGGGATACCGCCACACGACCACAAGAGACAAGCTCCCTCCGAGAGGGAAAGAGAACAGTGTGTGATAAGCTAAGCGCACAAGCGCACAGATGAACTTTGGCCGGATTGACCGGACCTTTTCCCCGTCTCCCCACGCTCTGCTATAGCGTATCGATTTAGTTCTGTTGCTCGCTAATAAAAACACTTAAACTATATTGCATGTACACGCGGCTTCAGTCAGTTTTACCCGACCCTGGTTATGTCATCAATAGTGCTATCTTTGTACATATATATTTTTACGATACAATAAAAGACAAAAAAAAAGAGCCTTCAGTAGTAGGGGATACTTACATAAAATGGTGCCCCCCCCCCCTTAGCAAGTTTCATACTGGATCCGTGCCTGGATAATACCTAAGCAGGATGACGTCGCCTGTGATCATAACATCACCTGGGATTGTAACGTCGCCTGGGATTGTAACATGGCCTATGATCATAATCATATGGTAACAACGGGACACAGAGCTTCCAGCGAACCAGTGCCTTGGTTGAGTAGGTAGCGCGGCAGACTGCTCTAGTATATGGCCGCCGGCCTGCTTTATGTTCACCGTCTAGTTTCTCTCGCGAGGTGCTATGGCAACCACAGCGGTGATGTCACCGCCTCTGTTTAGTGCAGTCAGTCAGTCAGCGGCAGAGAGGAAAGACATGTGCTTTTGGGAGAATTAGGAATCTAGCTAGCCGGGAAGGAAATTATGGATTAAACATGAATTAATCGGATACACGCCATGTGGTCACACTGCTGCCAGGTGAGTCTGTCTATGGAGCATATCATTGTTTAGTTAAGTTTGGGATTTAGTTGAGTAAATCATGGAAACTTGACCACCGCAGTCACCTCCATTGCCCCTCGGCATCACCGAGTTAAAGCTGCTCATACAGCAATTTTTCATTTACCTCACGCAAAAGGGCTACCAGTCGATTCGTCGTATCTCGTTAACTCGTTACCAGGCCGGGGGCTCGCGTAGTAGCGGGGAGACCGCGGGCAAGCCCCGGCCGTGGGTGGCACGTAGTAGGGAGGGGCAGCGGGGGTGGCACTGGCCGGGGTCGCACGCAGTAACGGGGGGACCGCATGCAAGCTCCGGCCGGGGTCGCGCGTAGTGGGGAGGGGCAGTGGGGTGGCACTGGCCGGGGTCGCACGCAGTAACGGGGGGACCGCATGCAAGCTCCGGCCGGGGTCGCGCGTAGTGGGGAGGGGCAGTGGGGTGACCCCGGCCGGGGTAACAGTGTCACGCTGTAACAGTGTGTCACGCTGTAACACTGTCGCGCTGTAACAGTGTCACGCTGTAACGCTGTAACAGTGTGTCACGCTTTAACACTGTCACGCTGTAACGCTGTAACAAGTGTATTCGCTGTGACAGTGTATTCGCTGTGACAGTGTCACTCTGTAACATTATCACGCTGCAACACTGTCACACTGTGGCGCGATAACGTTGAAACAGTTTCACGTTGTAACACTGTAACACTGGCGCGGTAACGTTGAAACAGTTTCCCGCCGTCAAACTACCTCGTGCGATCCATATCGCGAACATGGGCAGGCGCACTTAAGGGCAAGCTGAGGGTCGCATTGGCTGAGCCGCCCACCTTTCTGCCCTGCCTTGTGGACACCAAGCAAGTGATTCACTTGGAAAACTTCAATGAAGAAAGCCTTCGGAACTACAATATTTTCACCCTGGGCGGCAACCCCTTGCGCACGGCGATGCAAGAGTTATTGCAGGATGAAGTGGCGATCTGTCCGAAATCCGTCACGGTGGATCTGTACGTGGGACTGTCGCTTGAGCAGCCGCGACGTCTTGCTAACAGGCACAACATCGCCACTGAATCGATGCCACTCTGCCTCATGGACAAAGTAAGGCTCGCCAGACGGATTCTCTTTGAAACAAGTGGAGCGGACGAAACGTCCGAACCGCCAGGTGCATGCCGCACCTGCCAAACAGGCATTCCAACAACAGATCGGCCTTCATCACATGATGGTAACTATGTATCTTTACTTTCTAAATGCGCAGAAGTTTGTGTTATATGACCCTAGCTAAAAAAATAAGGAAGACATTATTATTATTTTAGAAATTGGACACAAGTGCCGAACGCGCTTCACGACTGGGTCAAAACTGACTAAAAGTGTAAGTAATCGGCATTCATCGTAAAGGAAGTAAAGAAATCGTTATTGTTTGAGAGTAAGTAACTTTAAAAGATGAGGAACCTTTAGAACAACCCCGTGATAAGAAAGTCAGACGTTGAATTCCGCGCTGATGAGGATACAATAATACTAGAACCCTGAAATCAAAACGATACTCCAGTATTTTTTGTATTTTTTTATTTACTTGCAAAATATAACCCATCAAAAGATGCAACATAATGACATAAATTACAATTTCGGTGGAAGCCGAAGTTGTAGCCATTATCATTGCAGGCTCGGTGCAGCGTTTTGCGATACGTAAGCAGCAGCTCAGGAACAAAATTCGGTGCCACCGTCTCGACATCGACACGCCATGAAAAGATGGTGCCCCCGGGAAAGTTTTGGTGGTCCGATATTTTCTGGCGCCATCCAGAGATCACACTGCGCAAAACGGAGGCCCTAACTACAGTGCTGGCCAGAGGTCACAAACTCCACTGTCGTCGGTCAGTATCTACTGGACTTATAACAGCATCTTGGAGGACTCCCGACCTGAAAACCAAGCCGCACCTGGTTTGGAATGCTGACGAGACCGGCATCAGGCTAGGGCACAACCCAACACTGGGCTAACATCGTCCACCAACGTGGATGGAGGGTCGTGGGCCAGCGAGCCATGGACCTTCCTCCAGGACGCAGAGTGACAGCCCACCCGGATGGCATGGACCCCCGAAACCGGAGGAGGCGGCGAGGGACAGGGTCCACACCCGGGCCTAGTCCCTTAGCCGACCTTTACTCCGGGAGTAGGGGGGATACCGCCACACGACCACAAGAGACAAGCTCCCTCTGAGAGGGAAAGAGAACAGTGTGTGATAAGCTAAGCGCACAAGCGCACAGATGAATTTGGCCGGATTGACCGGACCTTTTCCCCGTCTCCCTATGCTCTGCTATAGCGTATTGATTTATTTCTTTTGCTTGCTAATAAAAACACCTAAACCATATTGCATGTAATAATTGCAACTTCAGTCGGTCTTACCCGACCATGGTTATTTCATCATTAGTGCTATCTTTGTACATATATATTTTTACGATACAATAAAAGAAAAAAAAAAGAGCGTCGGAGTTGCTGACTTTCCAGTGGGAAGTTGTATTCCCAGATAGAACAATAAAGATGGTTTGTGCCGGCCAATACAACTGTTTCAGATACCGACTCCTGTAGCTGGTACACTGAACACTGATCACTAACTTGTTCAGGGTTACCCGTTCCAACAGCGAAGTAACCAAAAAGAACACATCACAGCGCTAATTGACGAGCCCGGCTATGCTGGGCATGAAGCGAGAACGAAGTGTAGGAAACAGACAGAAAGGAACGTGAGAAGAGACGTTCTGCAGAAGAGACGGGAGAAGATAGAAAACGGAAGGCGTCGACCGGGCCAGTGATCCAAACGTGCGCAGAGGACAAATGCGTCGGTTGTTTCCGCGTGTTTATCAACAGTACAGTTTTCCCCTTGGTGGCATTTGTCAACAGTGGATGACCAATAAACTCTTATACTGTGCACTTTGTATGTCAGACTATTCTCAGAATGTATGCATTTTTATTTGAAAAAACAAAAAAAAACAGTGGATGTGACAGTTCCATAAGTTATCAGACTTTGCCCATATTTTGAAGTTGGCTAAGATTTCTGAATCGGCATTTTACGCCATTCAGAACCATTATTTATTTCCTATCATCGAGGAGGAACCCCGGTTGCAGAAAACTGTCATTTGTCTACTTTGATTTTCACCCTGGGCGGCAACCCCTTGCGCACGGCGATGCAAGAGTTATTGCAGGATGAAGTGGCGATCTGTCCGAAATCCGTCACGGTGGATCTGTACGTGGGACTGTCGCTTGAGCAGGCGCCGCGACGCCTTGCTAACAGGCACAACATCGCCACCGAATCGATGCCACTCTGCCTCATGGACAAAGTAAGGCTCGCCAGACGGATTCTCTTTGAAACAAGTGGAGCGGAAGAAACGTCCGAACCGCCAGGTGCATGCCGCACCTGCAAAACAGGCATTCCAACAACAGATCGGCCTTCATCACATGATGGTAACTATGTATCTTTACTTTCTAAATGCGCAGAAGTTTGTGTTATATGACCCTAGCTAAAAATATAAGGAAGACAATATTATTATTTTAGAAATTAGACACAAGTGCCGAACGCGCTTCACGACTGGGTCAAAACTGACTGAAAGTGTAAGTAATCGGCATTCATCGTAAAGGAAGTAAAGAAATCGTTATTGTTTGAGAGGAAGTAACTTTAAAAGATGAGGAACCTTTAGAACAACCCCGTGATAAGGAAGTAAGACGTTGAAGTCCTCGCTGATGACGTGTTATAATTGAATTGTTGACATATTTACAAGCTGGCCTTTCGTCGATTTTGATGCAGTTGTACTTATGTTCAGCAAGAGGCAAGTTCTTTTGTGAATGTTAATTACATAAACTAATGGATGCAAGGCTAACCCAAAGTCTTGTTTCCCAGATGTTAAATGAGAAATGCATGTCTGTTCAGAACCACATTGTCGACGTTCACGGCTGGGCTTCAAATGCCTTTTATCCCGGATGTGCCCACCCCTGGCAATAGAGGAACGCAAGGGAACAAAGTGGCTAGACACGGGATCTAACAGTCACAAGGCAGTGTGCGATATCAGCAACCCTAGGCTATAAACATTGTTGTTGAAGGCCTTTACGTATTTAGCTTTCCATATTTATTATTATATTTGCCTTTCCATATTTATTATTACATCCGGCTTTCCATATATATTATTATATTTGGCTTCCCCATCAGATGATAGAGGCGAGAATGGTGAGCCACATATACAAGAACCATCTCCCACTGGACGCTGCGCCGTGTTATTGCACCGTGTGCCTCTTCCGGTGCATGCAATGCAGGGACATGGACAGATACGCAACGATGTATCAGCCTCACTACTCACGAGCCACCAAGGGAATGCATCATACGTGAGACGACTTTTGTCGCAGACCTGTAGCGACAGGCGAGACGGTCGAGGTAGCATTGGCTGATGCCACAGGAATAGTGACAGCTGTAATACCTGTGGCTCAAGTTGAACGATTCGCCGATGGCGAGACTCTAATTATCCGCAGCTACCGAATGGGGAACCAGCACACTTTTAATTTCTCCGAAGAGTACAGTAACAAAGACTGCAAGGCAAACTCTACCAGAAAACATAAAGAAGGTGGCAAGGGAGTTTCTGTTTCCACCGGAGCTGCCGCTCACAGGACTAGTAGTCATCATGGAGGGCGAGAACATCGGTCCAGAGCAACGATTTTCAGTTAAAGCTGTTGTGGAGAAGGTAAGGGCAGAATACAAGGATTTTGCGTTATACCCACCCTATATGTATTATTGTAAAAGATTTACCATCAAAGGAAACAAGTGGCAATACATCAATTGAGTGTTTTGTATATATAGTTAGACATAGAGTGGTGAGCCACATATACACGAACCATCTCCCACTGGACGCTGCGCCGTGTTATTGCGCCTCTTCCGGTGCATGCAATGCAGGGACATGGACAGACACGCAACGATGTATGAGCCTCACCACTCACGAGCCACAAAGGGGATGGATCATACGTGAGACGACTTTTGTCGCAGACCTGTAGCGACAGGAGAGAAGGTCGAGGTAGCATTGGCTGATGCCATAGGAGTCGTGACAGTTGTAATACCTGTGGCCCCAACCGAACGACTCGCAGCTACAGAGTGGGGAACCAGCACACTTTTAATTTCTCCGAAGAGTACAGTAACAAAGACTGCAAGGCAAACTCTACCAGCAAACATAAAGAAGGTGGCAAGAGAGTTTCTGTTCGCACCGGAGCTGCCACTTACAGCACTAGCAGTCATCATGGAGGGCGAGAACATCGGTCCAGAGCAACGATTTTCAGTTCAAGCTGTTGTGGAGAAGCTAAGGGCAGAATACAAGGATTTTGCGTTATACCCACCCTATATGTATTATTGTAAAAGATTTACCATCAAAGGAAACAGGTGGAAATACATCCATTGAGTGTTTTGTATATATAGTTTCGTTCACTGCGAATCACTTCGGTATTTGCTATAGACAATTGATACAGATGTGCCTGTATAGCATGTTGATCTGGCAGCGAGGAATCGTATTGTAATGGATGTTATTGCAAATCACAGAGAAGGAATAGGTATGGATGGTGCAACAATGACCCAACTCGCACAAAAGCGAAATGCCGGAAATTGCATGTGATCTACATTGATTCGCTCTTTGCAGAAGATTCTCAAAAGTACCAGGTAGAGGACATACGTCGCAAGGAAAGGCGAGGCCCAAAAATTTACTACCTGGTAAAGTGGCTTGGCTTTGAAGAGGCAAGCTGGACCCCGTCGGCTAATGTCTAACATTTGTTGGGGATGCCTCATTGGACGTTCGTCGCAAAACCAACGAAGGTCAAGGTCTAATTGCTGTGTTATAATTGTTATCTGTTTTTTACTTTTACGGTCAGGTGCACAACTTTGATCCAGCAAACGATTAGTTTTTTTAGTTACGTCACATTTTTTTTTTGTACATTGCTTGCTGTAATTAATTGATAATTGTCTTAAATCGTTGTTTAAATAGTAAAAAATTTATGAAATTAGGAGAAAAATTTAACGATTGATTAATAATGAGGTCAGATATTGACAGCGGGAGCACACGCGATATGAGTGATCTACGACTCCTGAAGAGGCGTTTGACGAGCTCGAGCGCTTGTTCTGATCCCGACGAGAGGACGAAACGGACGATAAGCACGACATAATTAATGGTTGCACCGTCCTATCACTTTAAACACCCACGACTCGTTGGCCACATGGTTACATAGAAAACGCACCGACGAATAACAGAAGCTTACGTGTGTTCCAGCACGTGACGGTGCGTGACAGTGACTGCTAAGGCCCCCGCCAGCCCCCCCCCCCCCCCACCGTCTGCCTCACTCACGGTCGTCGTCAATGGGTCGAATCGGTCACCCATCAGGTCAAAAAATTAATGACCATCACTAAACCAGACCCATACCCAACTGTAGAGACATAGAGAACACATCGTCTCGCTTGAACATTATGTAATCATGTTAGCCGACGAGGTTCAACCATATGAGGAACGACTCTACGACCAGGTCCCAACGAATAACGGTGGTCGAAATTGACCAGGTATTCTCAAGTCTCGAGGCCGCGATAAGTATACACGGCAGCGCGCCTCGCTGGAGCTAGGCTGGCTGACGGAAGAAATACTGCCGCTCAATGAAAGTGGCGCGCATCGCTGAGGCCTAGCAGACGTGATGGCTTCACGCCGCCATCTCTTCATTGGTGTGCTACAAGCACATCCGAATGCAGCCGATGGACCATCAACACAGAGCATAAGGAAATCCCAAAGCAACTCTATTGTGAATGCAATGGTCTCTGCCAAGAACGCTGTGGCTGTCCAAGATGCATGGGCTCGTACTGAATTACCTATAGCTGTCAGTTTTGAAATAAATGTAATAAGCACGCTGATATTGTTTATATGCTGAACAATATTAAATAAAGATATTGCTATATGTAAATGTACTTAGCGAACTATCTGAGCGAGAACGAGAACTTGAAACTCGACCTCCAAAAAAAAATTGCTTGTGTTAATTAACAATAGGGGGCTACTCTACAATATTAGTATGCATGTCTCACCCGAGATGGACGACAGACTGCATCAGTGAACCAGATGTAGACTCGTGGAAGTAGTAAGAACCAGAACCAGGAACAGAAACTTGTCCCGGTACTGCGTTGCGTCCTGCAAAGGCAACTCCGTTCTCTTGAAGGAGATGTGGACGTATATTGTGGTGAGCCCAGCTAGGGCTGGCTGGGGTAGGTGGGACATACCCCCACTCCCTCCCTCATACCCGCCTGGCTTGGCCAGGACGGACCTCTAGTTTGAGGTCCGGCTCCCAGTGGCTGGGGTGAGACACATTCCACCCCCTCACTCATACCCGCCTCCCCCCCCCCCCCGGCCCTCTCTCATCTCTCGGGCCCACACCGGACGCTGTAGTCTCCGCGACTAGCTCCACCCCCTCCCCCTACCCGCCGGAGTTGGCAAGGACCCTGACCTCTAGTTAAAGACGAGGGCCGGACCTACAACTGTAGGTCCGGACCTTCAACTGTAGGTCCAGACCTCTAGTTTTCCTCAACTGTAGGTCCAGACCTCTAGTTTTGGGTGGGGCTATCCCGTATTTAAGGGGCCGGAATCTGGTAGAACGAGGAGAAGAAGGAAAGGACTGACCGGGACTTGTCGGAATTGACTTAGACTGGATGTATATGAAATGTGCATGCGGAATAAATATAAGAAAAGAGTCCAATGCTGTCGTTTCAATTAAATCAAGTAAACGGATGCAGATAATCGTGAACCCTCGACAGGGTTCTCCAAAATATCCTCCACCACATCACTGACAGGCATTAGTCGACCACCGGAGAGTTGTTCTTTAAGTGTAACCACGAAGAGGCTCCAAGCAAACCCTGGTTGTCTACCTCGTCGAAAGCTGTCACAATCTGGCAGAGTGTTGTCACCGACCGTCTGCTACTGACATCGTTGGAAAAAGTGACTGAGTGCATACAGACGGTGACCGGGGAAATGAGACTATTTCTAAAATTATCCCTTTTGTATTATGCTGCCAACCCTAACTAAACAGTCCGCCTACTTTGTATCAGGTCATTTTGCAGTGTTACTTAGTCTGTTTAACTTGTCACTTCACATTTGAGACGGAACGAACCGATTAGTAACGTTTATGGTCATGTTTATCACCGTCCACTCAATGTTTCCCTCCCCCTATACTTCTTGCAGAAAACATGGCTGCGTGTATGGTTCACGGCTACGTCAAAGATGTCTTCCTGAAACGCGGGCCAGTCCACCGTTGCACGGAATGTAGATATCAAGGGGACCGGGAACCGATGGGCCTCCACATCACCCAACACCGGCCGGAGTCCCAGGAGAAGACCAACATCGTCGCTGCGTTATTGCCTGGAGTGTTGGTTCTGGGGGAGGCGTCCTGTCTACACTAACGGAGAAAGCTCGGCTTCCAGGTTTCTGCGAACCCAGGCTCTCCGAACCTAGGCACACCTCTGACGCCTCTTGCCCTGATGACCAAGGCCACTCTATGGGACTTCCTGAAACTCGCCCCTCCGTCCGCTGGCGGAGTTGCGGCCCTTTGTAGACCCCCCGACACTGGTCGCCGCCACCCGTGAGTCGACCACTTCCTCTCTCCGTTGTATCGACCGACGTCTCTTCAGCCTTAGAGCGCCTCGAACGAGTCCAAGAGGAGCTGCTGCGGACGGTCCCGGACTTTCGGCGAGAGGTAGATGAGCTCAAGATCACCAACCACCGACTTGAAGCTGACCTTCGCAGTGTGTGCGAGTATATCAGGCCTCACCATGTTGCCGACGCCGAGGACTCCACTTTCGCCAACACGACCCTGCCGTGAGCGCGGACCGCGGAGCAGCCAGACAGCTTAGGGAACTGCTCCAGCGGCAGCGGGGCCTGTTTGGGCACCCGAACTGACATTACAACTGTATTTGTATCATTGTTTTCTTCTCTTTAGTTTCAGCTCAGTATTATACAATATGTAACGGTTTAAGCTTACCCCAGTGACGCCATCTAGCGGATAGCGGCAGCGTAAGACAGGATACGTAGAAGAGCACTCGCTAGGAGGAGTTAGGGTAGCAGGACAGGAAGTAGGACGGTAGGCGGCGTGGGGAAGATTGGGTTTGTAAACTTCCGCCAGGAGAGAAAACAGAGAGGGAGAGAAAGTTTAGAGAGAAGAAGCGAAGAGTCTAGGTTTTTAACTTGAGTATCTTTATGAACAGTTTAGCTATCTTTTTATGTAGGTTATGTAGCAGGTTTCTCAAGTACTTTGAAGTGTAGCCAGGCGTAGTTTAGTTCTATTTTCAAGCGTAGGTATACAATTACTTTGATTATCGCCCATTGGCTAAGAGAGTCTGGGGGACGCTTGGGGCTTAGGCTAGTATAAATAGGGGTGCGTCTGAGGGGCTCGAGAGACAGAAGCTGCTGCAGACTCCAGGGGTTATACTTGCTATAAGCTTGCCGCAGTAGCCGCGGCTGTAGTGAGTGTGATTTCTGAGTCTGGTACCTTGGGTGTATGCGTTATATGCGAGGTGCTCTCCTTTCCTATTAGTCACCATAGGGAGCCATTAGTTAGAATAGGGTGCTATCAGTTAATATAGGGTGCTATTAGTCACCCTAGGGAGCCATCAGGTAGTATAGGGTGCTATCAGTTAATATAGGGTGCTATTAGTCACCCTGGGGAGCCATCAGTTAATATAGGGTGCTATTAATCACCATGGGGAGCCATCAGCTAATATAGGGTGCTATTAGTTAACATAGGGTGCTATCAGTTAATATAGGGTGCTATCAGTCACCATATGGTGCTATCAGTCACCATATGGTGCTATTAGTTACCAGTGAGGAAGGCTCCAGGGATCCGACTTGCTATAAGCTTGCCGCAGTAGCGGCGGCTGTAGTGAGTTTGATTTCGGAGTCTGGTTTCTCAGCCATATGTCTGTTTTGGTGAGAGAGCATTGACGTGGAAGTGATATTTGTCAGGTATCAAGTATGAATATTAGTGGAGAAAGGTCTGAGAGGCAGGATATAGCCGGAAGAGCGTGTAGTTGTAGTTGGGATCAGGCGTACAGTGTGGATTGTTTTATTTCCTGTATCAAGAGCTTTAAAGCGTCTATATAAATTAATACTGGAACAGTATATTTGCATTTCCTTCATCTTTCATGTTTGTTGGTTACAATGTCGAACGTGTCTGAATGCGAAAAGCTGTTAAACCGATAACCAAGTAGTAAAAATGCTGAACCGAAGACTTTAAGCCACAATGCCTACCAAGACAAGTATATCTGCGCAGTCACCACAACACGACACCCCCTCGGCACGTTACAAATATATGAGTTTGCTTCGCTGTCGATTAGAGTGGTGTCCAAGAGCACTTCCAGCCTTTATCGTGTCATACCAGTTGTGTTCGATCAAAATTGGTAAAATGCGATGATTCAGCCGTACTAAAACCCTGAAAGTATGCAACCAAGTAACATGTAGATATAATGTACAATAGCAAGCAAACATCTGATTCAGTAAAAGCCTGAAAGCCTCTTGTGACTTCGTTATGGCGCAAGTTACAAGTAGTTTGCAAACGTCACAGGATTAAATTATAAATTGATCTCATTTATGTTTCAGTTGCACTGTAAAAACAAGTGTTTAAAGAAAAACACTTTAACGCATTCCGCGCGTTAGAATTTAAACGGACGCGTTTTAAACCAAGCACTAGCCGCATATGTGTTTTGAAAAGGTGTTTTTCTGACAAAGTGTTTAGTTCATCATTTAACATACTGAACATAATAAACGCAAATAAAGGAAAAGCGTTGAAAAAAACAACAAGGTGTTCTTTTTACAACATCTGATAGGGAACACAAGTGTATATCATTGTGACGTCATCACAATAAAATAGGAGCGCTTCAACCATGTTATTTACCAATTGATTAATGTCGGCGCGAAATTTTCCAAGGGAATAACTATTTTATTTGACATCGGGTAACGTCGGACCATCGCATTTTTCCCACCCGCCCCTGTGGATGGCGTGGGTGGGGGAGGGCACCCCAAAGACCCGCTTTTGTTCTGATGTGCCGGTTCCAGGAGACCCCTTTCTTCAGATCCGCAAGTTCTTTTCGTGAAAACATCGTCATTATGTGTGGTTCCGTAGCCCTGCGCGCGTTTGCTGACTTCAAATGATATACAGCAAGGTTTGTTAAGTGAAAAATCCTCTCAACTCCCAAAAAATCTACGAATTTGCGATATATTTGATAAAAAGACTTTTTTCAATCTAATTTAATTTTTGGGTTATATAGCCGAATATAATTCGAGGCAAATTCAGAAGGGGGGGGGGGGGGCAAACGTTTATTTATAAGGATGATATCGATTTATATATTACACTTGCAGTATTTATCTCCAATGACTTTGGTTGCTATACGTTGACGTGAATGATCGCATACCCTATGACAACGTAGGTCATTGTTGGACGCGGCGGATTTGCCTTTCTGCCTTTTTTTGCCTCCCCCCCCCCCATCCCCTACCCCCTGCACTTTGAAAGACTGGAAGAACCGCTAAAACGCAGCCAATCGGCATATCGGGCCTCACAGACATGGGTATGCGTGCGCTAGTGAGTCACATGCATGTAACTATGTATACCCTGGACCGCTAGAGCCCACCGTGCGCTGAGACCTGGTGTCACTCTGTCATCACTTCGCTCGCTCGTAATTGCTTCTCACCCCTCCATGGTCCGTGTATAAACCGTCCAATCGTTTTTCGTTTTCAAAATGGTCATAAGAAAAACAAAAAACAAACCAACAAACGTTTTTCGTTTACCGAAACATCATTCAAAAAACAAAAAACGATCACTGATACCGTATAAACCCCAACATGCTAATTAAAACCAACCCAAGGAGGGGGGGGGGTGCTCTCTAAAGACTTGGGACTTAACATATTGTTAAGATACTTTGTTGGTTTCCTTTATAACAGATCAAGTCAGGCGAGAATTTCCTGGCAAAGATGTAAAAGAAATTTGCATGTTAATGCGAGAGAAGATCAGCAACGCTGTAAAGGCTGGATAATAAGAACAATTAAAAGATCTACTTGTTTACAAATTGAAATGAATATATATTTATAAAGGATTGTTTATATATTTTGAGCTTACCATGGTATACCATGGTAATTTACCATATTATACCATGGTATACCTGGTTCAAAACACCATGGTATACCATGGTGTTTTTTCAATAAGGTAGCCGTTAAATATAGCCAAACCCAGCGTAAATTGACTGGTAGCTCCATGGGAATTCTATTTAAAATTCAGCATTTGCAAGTATATGTGTGCATTATGTAATAAGTATTCGCGTTTTTGTTGTAATCGCAGATGCTCTTCTTTTTCATTTTCAGCTGAATGCATCCGTGGCTTCCTCTAATGGCAACATCGACAGCGACAGTGACTAATCATAATTAAGGCATTGCAATGGGCCCAGTGTCATGTTGCTCCGGTGGACCGGAATCGGAATAAACAAATGAATTCGAATGCTTTTGTGTCTTTGTATTTTTTTTTATCAACATGCTGGGCGTCCATCGGGAATGTGTTGAATATGTGTTTTGTAAGTGTCTTTAAAGTCGTCACGATGTGTCGAGGATGTGTTCTGTAAGTGTCATGAAAGTCATCACGATGTGTTTAAAAGTGGCCTGAATGTCGGGTAAATGTTGTACTATGTGCCAACAACGTGTCCTACACTCCTCCATGACACCTTAACACAACGTGGCATACACGTCACAGCGACTTCCCTTTACACGTGAATACCACGTAGCCAGACCACGTGGTCACAACCAAACCACTACGTGGTAGCCACGTGGTAGCCACGTGAACTTGTTACCTGGGATGGCAGCGCCCATGTCCCAGACAAATCTGTTTTCGATGAATTTGTTTTTGAATTTAAATCACGTTATTTTCAAATGAGTATATCAATAGATCTATGCTTAAAAGGACTACACGCATAATAAAAAAAAATCATACACTTATTCGTTTGTAAACTTTTTTATCATTATCTACCGAGGGAAGGGGTGGGGGGGCACTATGTACTGTTCGATATAATGTACATATATGTGCCGCGCAAACGATCCCGTTTTGCGCTTTTCTCTCATTCTCCAAATTCCCTGAATTGTGTAGGCGGCACCCCCCTCCCACCATAGTACTAAGTAAAGCCCCCCCCCCCCTCTTCGTGGATTATTAATACCGAATGCAGCGTAAATTCTTCAAAAATATCGCCGAAATCGCTGATTGTAGGCGATTAATCACCTAAATGAAAACAATTCGGTAGTTACTGAATTATGCTCGTTTATGCTCTTTAGTGCATGTTACTAGATCTATTACTATTCCTAAAGACTTGCGTTACTGCTGTAATTTCTGAAATATCATCGCGACATTTTTACCTCAGGCTGGCCCAAGTTATGGCCGGAAAATGATGACCGGGTACCTGTCAGCTCAAGGTTTAAATGTGGCCGAATCCAGGGTGGGCAGGGTGCTGAGAGAGGCAAATCCTCATCACCATGAAGGTAAGCGTGAACAGGTAAGCGTCAATGCACGGCGATGTTATTTGGAGAAATGATTCATCTTCATGTATGAAAAGCCCATTGTTTCTCTGAATGTCTTATACGGTGCACATGTGTCTTTATTGCACTTTCGGGCCACGGTCCTATGAAACATATATACAAACATTTACATTACAGGTAGCGCGCCATTTATGACAAGGTGTGTAAGTTTGCTGCATTGTAGCAAAATGCACTTAGATTATGCAATAATACAGTATTCTTTTTGGGCGTAAGCTGGATAAAAAATTAGGTAAATATTTCATACGTGAGTTCTTCATGTCCCCTGCATATCATCATAGAGTGGCATTGATCTTGTAATATATCGATTCCCTGGCAAGTCTATGGTTACTGCAACACAGCTTGGTAAGAGCTGTCCTATGTCGTATGTGGTGAATTACATGTAGATACATTTCTGGTTCTGGTAATGAGTTGTTGTTTTTTGAAAGTCACTCTCCGGTGAAATGTAAGTTGTCTTTATTTGTTTATCTTTAGGGTGCCAGGAATATCAATCCGATTCCTTATTTCGCCGAATATTTCGGTCACAAGCTACACATGGACCAAAACGAAAAGCTAGCCATGATCGGGGTCACTGAGGTGCTAGCCATTGACGGCTTCACTAGCAAGCTGGTTGGATGGAGTTTTATGCCGGTCAAAAACAATGCTTTGATCTACGACAATGTGTACCGGTAATATATGATTTATAAGTTAATATGAGTAATGAGTAAGATTAGTCTTTTCGTACTTATTATTATTTTTATATTTTTTTCACACATGATTTCCGATTACCCACTTTTCATTATTTTTATATTATTAATGTTCATTAATATCTCGTAGTATGCAGCAAAATGTGTTGTATGACGTCTGAGGGAGGCAGGGGACTTTCAAGGATTTTCTATAGGTGTACGGTATTTACTTACCAGTTGCATGATTTAAGTATATAGGGAGTGGGCCTGTCTTCATTTCTGATTGATGTATAAAGTGATCTTGATCTACTTCAGGCCCGCTGTATTAGAATACGGTATGTGGGACCAGGTAAGAGTGGATCATGGCACCGAATTATATTTGTGTCTCTACATGCAAGAAAGAAACACAGGCATTAGAGGAAACCTTAGTCGACAGGCATACATTCAAACCCAATCAAAGAGGGTGAGTTTCTAAGTAGAAAAAGTCGTATTGAGACGTTTTCTAATATTCCGCATTCAGGATGACGTACCACACGTCATCATGAATGCGTTAATGTTATTAATTAACGCTCCTAAAATTCACAAGCCTTATATTCAGTATCTGTATGTTATGATATAAAAGCGATTAATCGCGTATTTAACGGGTGAGTTTAGAAGATCAAATACCACACAGATATTATCGATGCAAGGCAGTGTATCCGTAATTTGAGAATAGAGAATATTAAAATACGATAGTTATTGGAATTCAGACTCCATGAGTTGTTTTTCATCCAAATGGTGACCACAAGGCCTTATAACAATACCAATGTTAATTAGCCAGGTATAATTATATACATTTATTCCTGCCATTTTTTGCGTAGAATCACAGGATAGAGCGAATGTGGCCAGAAGTGAATCAAAGGGTCAACTATCCAATCAAGTCGGCACTAGTGGAGCTCACAGACGACGTTATCTTGGATATGGAGGACCCAACCACTAAATTCTGCGTATCGTCCTTCACAATGAAACTGGCCGAATTGGGACTTAGCCGATTTGTGTCCTCGTGGAATGCACATCGCATTCCAGGTGAGTTCTTCTGGATGTCAAAAGATTAAAATTTAATGTCCTTTAAGCCTAAACATTTTTTATACATATATCCAGCTAATTTTTTTTGCGGGGCCGGCCCATAAGCAACACAACTTTTCTTGCGACGTTTTCATTAATATTCTAAGAAGATATTCTTGTGTAAGAAACTGTATCTCGATGTAATACTATATTTTGGTCACATTCCCTAATGAATGTATTTGTAGTGAGCATTGCGCTGCGAGAGTCCACTATTAGAGCTTTACTCAGTTAATTGAAATCCAACACGATCGCACTTCCGACTAAGATTAGGTCGAGAAGCGTTACCGACAGGGTGAAGGCTCTTTATTCCTGCACACTGACCGAGTCCTTTGAGGCTGAGCGAGCGGGCCGAATCATTAGATCCTTAGATCCAAATTTGACCCCTCAGATCCAGATTTGACCCCTTTGATCAATATTTGACCCCTTTGATCAAGATTTGACCCCTGAGGTCCGGATTGACTCTTCAGATCCAGATTGACCCCTCAGATCGAGATTTGACCCCTCAGATTCAGATTGACTGTTCGGATCCAGATTGACTGTTCATATTCAGATTTGACCCCTCAGATCCCGATCGACCCCTCAGATCCAGATTTGATCCTTCAGATCCAGATTTGACCCCTTAGATCCATATTGACCAGTCAGATCCAAATGTGACCCCCCAGATCGAGATTGACTCTTCAGAACCATAAGTGACCCCTGTGACCCAGATTTGACCCTTTGGATCTAGATCCCGGAGACACATACACAGAACGACACAACCCAAAGCCATACCCCTCTCTGTTCTCCCCGTCGATACCCCGTCAAAAGTAAAGTTACAGAGCGATCTGTTGCGATTTGCCACCTGCAGAGGGCGAACAGACAGACAGACAGACAGACAGACAGACACAGACAGACACAGCCACACACACACACATATATATATATTTATATATATACACAGAAAAACGGACAAACTGATAGACGTCGGCAAATCGGAGATTTCCGTCATAATTAGTATCGTCAGAAAATGTGCCATAACAGGTGTCTTTCGGCTGGATTATGCAGTCGACGTCATCGAAGTACGCGGAAAAAGCACGCGCGGGATTAGAAAAGTCTTGGTGCTCCTCACCGACGACATGGTCGAGGCCATTGAACACCTGCTGAAGACGAGGACTTTCTGTAGCAAATACATTTTCGGCAGGTAAACTGATTTGTTATTAAAATTTACAATTTGAGTCATATGTCGGTCGGTCGTGTTTGTTATGACGAAAAATTACAATTTTCATCAAATGTCGGTATTGATTGTATGTTATTAAGCTAATTTGCTAAATAAAATTATTGTTGCTTTACTATCGTCAATATAATAAGGTGTAAGACCAAGGCAATGTAAGGTTACTGAATAAACGCATATCGGACATATTTTGTCATATTTACTTTGACATATTAACATACGAGCACAGACAGAGTAAACCAGTTATTACTTGTTATTGCAGTGTTTGTACTGATGGTAAGATTAGCACTGATTAGCAAGGTTAATTACGATGGTCCTCAAGTTTGCGTTTCATGTAAATGACATTACATTGTTCCGTTATTATCTTGGTGACAGTATTAATTTGTTCACACCTTTAATATAAGTCGTTTAGAACCCATTTGCAGTTTTCTGCAACCATTTGTTTGTGATCGAGTTATCAATTTTGTTACTACGAGCATCGTACATAATATACCATTAAACATTTAATTTTTGTGTGACATTTCTATTATAAATCTATTGCATATTTATGTTTTTATTATATATATATCATTTTTGTGTTATGCATATATTGATGTGTATCACCGAGTTTTAATTGTCATTCACCCAAGTAATACGTTAGTCATTAAAATCGTTGTATTGTGGGATACCCTACTTCAGCCACCTTGGTTATATGTTCTTAATCCTGGGTTATACTTCCAGGAATGCATTACGAGTTGTAAGTCAAGAGGAGGCTATGCTGATTAATGCAGAAAACTATTAAATCGATGCTTGCTCTAGTATTGTCAGTTGCTGTTCATTACAATTGATGAAGGGATGGGCATGAATCTATCTTCTTTTTTTTCAGCGTCATTTGAAAAGCAAGCCCTGTGGCACATTTGTCTACTTCAATCTATCAAATAACAGCTTTATGCGATATCCGTCAAGGTTCCAACACTATTATGTTGTTTTATGTCTGGATACTTTTGTATCAAATTATGTTTCATTTATTATGACAGAACGCGGAGGCATTAGCATGCAATGTGGAGCCAGCCATAATGAGGAGGTCGCACGCTGCAGTGTACCGGCCGTACATCCAGAACCGCCTCCTCCAGCACGCATCACCAAATGACGACAGGGTGTGCGATATGCCTATTTGCCAAATGCCGCATGGCCAGAGGACATGGGTGTGCTGTGATCAGTGCGACAGATGGTGCCATCTTGTCTGTTCCAGCCACACAAGGAAGCCAGATCCTTGTGAGGCCTTCGATTGCGGCCTGCACTTTCCATAAACAAGTTTATATTTGTTGCAATGGAGTGCAAGGATGAGCCGAGACCCACCCCGAGAAATACAGACATAACAAATTAAGGCGGCTTGCATGGGTAACTGATAGTGATAGTATGTTGTTTGTCAATGCTAATCAATGAGCGGGTAATGTATTCGTCTAAGTATTCAAGTGAATTTAATTTTGATTAAAGGACGGTGAACGGTACGTGTTCTATACAGTAAATTGTTGACTACTGTAGTGTTATTCTACCTCCTGATATCTAATAACGGAATTATCAGCCGCAGAAATTTTCCGACTGAATGCACCCTCTAGCGGCAAGTTAAGCGGCCGAGAGTGTCGCGCAACATAGCAGTTACAACGATTACTTGTTTTCCCGGTTACGCGTGATCGGCTGATCTGAACCAAGAAGGCGAGATACCATTTCGTGAACATTTTCTGCAAGTAATATGGTATTTAGATGCGTAGTTGGTGGGTGCAGCAATTCGGGAAGACACGGCGTGAGCATGCATCAGTTTCCTAAAGACGGAAAGCTTCGCGAGAAATGGGAACGGTTTGTTCGGGAAACGCGGCGTGACTGGTCTCACTCTACCCCACACAGCAGAATTTGTGCTTGCCACTTCAAAGCACCGGACGATTTTATACGTTTCATGAAGATAAAGCTGGGATTTTAAGACCAAGGCAGAATTGAAAGATATGGCCATACCCTCAATTCGTCCAGTCCTTTTACGCGGCCCATCCCAGCCCACTGCGCCTACTTCATCTTCCTCACTGTCACAAGATCACACCAAAGCTGTGTTTCTCACTCCATTGCCATACCCATGCAATCAAACTCTTCAGAAAGACTCAAATGCTGTTCATAAGCTGTCAGTTGCTAGGGTATGTACAAATTATTTTATGATTGCGAAATTGATGAAATTCTATTGTTACAAGTATTCATTTTAAATATCTTAATGTTCCATCTGTATATTTTTAGTTAATATTTATGTGAAATAATGATGTTTATTTATCCAATAATGCATATTTATACTAAAGTGAACAGGTGTCCGTTCATATTTTTATGACATTTATGACAAAATATTCTTTTGTTATAGCAATATACTTACATGCACCGTCTTGTAAAATTATGATGCATATATGTTTTATATTTCTTACATGCACAGTCTTGTAAAATTATGATGCATATATGTTTTATATTTCTTTGAGTCTGTAAAACACTGCTGCGGTCGACATCACACATACCGGTAATACCATAACAGCGAACAGGTGCGCAAGGATATAAAGCCGGCCACCGGTCAACACTGCTCCGGTGAACAAATTGGTTCTCTACGGATAGCCCCACAGGCTTTCAGGATTTAAATTCAAGAGAGCTAGCATATACTAATTTGACATGAAGAAGCTAGAGGGTGGTAATACAAAAGTGTACAGAAAATATTGCTTTAAATATCAGAGTATTCATTTATCCCAATGATTTGTGATTGGGGAATATCCATATTATGACAGAAAATATTGCTTTAAATATCAGAGTATTCATTTATCCCAATGATTTGTGATTGGGGAATATCCATATTATGACAACTTTGTACTAAAGAAACAAATAGTCTGAATGTGTACTATTACAAACAAAATTACAATAAGAAATGACTTTTATCAAGCAAAATCTTCAGTATGATGAAAAGCGCCACTTAGATGACAATAGCCAAAACAAGCTGAAAATTATGTAGTGTATGTACCCCCTCCTTAATTCCAAAATAAATGGATTATTTTTTTTATTATGGCCTCTGCTTTTTTGTACAATGATGTTATTATCCATGAAAAAAATTGACTGCAATACTGCTATATTCCCTTGATATACAAAAATGAACTTTGATTATAGTATACATAACCCTAAGTATAGTGAACATATTTCTATGTTTACAGTATACAAGTAACTAAATAATGAAAAGGCTGAAGATTTTAGGATAAAATTGTTATCTTATTCACCTAAATATGATGGGTCATATTTTTGTATAGAATTCAAAGGCCATGATGTCGGGTAGTAGCACTATATGTTTCACTTATGTTTTCTGAACACTAAAAATTCATTCATTTTGGCTGCTGTCTAGAAATATTTAGTAACAAATATTAATTTCTGATTGACTGTCGGAAAACATACAATCCTGCATGTTTTTGATTGGTAATGTAGTGAGTTAGCAGCTGGGTGGTGCTCTTTCAGATAATCTGATACTGAAGTGCCCATATGCAGTATTCATGGGCCAAATACAACATGTACAATGCCGAGCGTCTCCCCTGCCTCTGCAATCACAACCACTGAAGCGCACTCGGGATATACCCAGCAATATAAGCAATGACAAGGCATTGGTTCTAAGGTTTTACAGAGTACCTGAAAATATATACAAAGGCTAAAAAAAAATTCTGAAAAATTAAAGTACATGAAATCTTACTATCAAAGCATTGAGAAATTCATGTCATGCAATGTAAAACAACTAGTAAAGCACAGATGTGCATGTATTTATATACCAACAGTTGTTAAGCAAACCGAAGGAACAAACCTCAGCAGCTTTGGACCATTTTCAAAGTTCAACCAACCCTGCAGATCATATATCATTCCTTCAAGTGGAAGACCCACCCATCCCATCTCACGTGAGCTGTGGCACGCAACTGCGCATGACAAGTCACAAGAGGAGTAAAGGTGGGGTCAAGTTGTAAACATGTCACAATAAGCGAATTCTAAAATAACGTTTTCTTCTTTATAGTTTGTTCACGACTCTCACGATGAGTCAATTCTAGAACAATAACCTAACTAGAAGACATGCATTTTCATATTTCATGTAGCGATGCACGTGAGACCAAGGGCGGGGCGTTGATGTGGTTTAGCCCCGCAAGTGTTAAAGAGCTGCTAGTCCATTCCAACCTCAACCCCGAAGACGGTAACATTATCATGCCCACACCCTGTTAGGCATACACAAACTAACATATATTTATATTATTCAAAAGGTTGGTAACAGTGCTTCAGGAGTGCAAGTACAGGTGCAGACTAGCTCAGTCGGTACTCAGTGCACTTTGCTGAAACCTGGCGAAGAGCCCACTACCAAGCCATGTGATGATCAGTCCGGTGAAGAGTTTGCTGGTGATGATGATGAGGATGACGACGATAGTGATCAGCAAGAAATGGACAGCGATTACGATGCAAACGAAGACTTCTGCAATGAGCATGATGAGGAGGATCTTAATATCATCAATCCACAACCCGGGTGTTTGTTTCAACTTTGTCGAATGTGACACCGTTGATCTGAATGTCAATTAATTATCTGCGAGCTTGTCACAAAGGCGAATAATATTTTTGCCGGCAGCCTTTTTTTGTAACTAATTAGCTTTGCAACTAAATTTCATCAGAAGTAAAAGGCAATTTGCGAATAGATATTTAACTATGAAGTGACACTGGCCAAAAACTACTGTATAGCAAATTATTAAAAACAAATCTGGGGGGCGGTTGTCGATCTACTGACAAACAACAGCTCATAGCTTTCGCGGTATATAGTAATCGTGAAATAACGTCTTTTTTCAGATTACCAGCATTGCCAGAAGACCATGATAAAGTTATGGTGTTTCGTGAAAACCTGATAGAGCTGTTCGTCACATGCTCTCTTTGTGGTAGCGAAAGTGAGGCCCAGATTGCCAAGACCGTTGGAACTGCTGTCTACGTGACCCAAAGGTACAGCAGCTGTAGTTACAGTCGAGAATGGGCCAGCCAACCATACATCGGTAGCATGCCAGCCGGTAACCTAATGCTGTCTGCAGCAATTTTGTTTTCAGGAAGCATGGTTGCAAACGTGTTGAAACTGTTCAAGATCCTCACTCTCAAGGCAATTAGTTCCATCACGTTCTTCCGCCATCAGGCTCACTACCTGGAACCAATCATCATAGAGACATGGAGAAACCATCAGAGTCAGCTGCTGGACATTGTGCGGCTTGAAGATGGTGGTTTGGTGTTGTCGGGTTGTCTGCCACGCCGAGTCTGACGCCGACCCCACGTTGGTTGCGGGTGTGACCCATTTAACACACGGTCAGCACCCCATAATTATCGCGGGTGTCTGCCACGCTGAGTCTGACGCCGACCTTACGTTGTTTGCGGGTGTGACACATTTAACACACGGTCAGCACCCCATAATTATCGCGGGTGTCTGCCACGCTGAGTCTGACGACGACCCTACGTTGGTTGCGGGTGTGACCCATTTAACACACGGTCAGCACCCCATAATTATCGCGGGTGTCAGCCACGCTGAGTCAGTCTGACGCCGGCCCCACGTTGGTTGCGGGTGTGACCCATTTAACACACGGTCAGCACCCCATAATTATCGCGGGTGTCTGCCACGCTGAGTCAGTCTGACGCCGACCCCACGTTGGTTGCGGGTGTGACCCATTTAACACACGGTCAGCACCCCATAATTATCGCGGGTGTCTGCCACGCTGAGTCTGACGCCGACCTTACGTTGGTTGCGGGTGTGACCCATTTAACACACGGTCAGCACCCCATAATTATCGCGGGTGTCTGCCACGCTGAGTCAGTCTGACGCCGACCCCACGTTGGTTGCGGGTGTGACCCATTTAACACACGGTCAGCACCCCATAATTATCGCGGGTGTCTGCCACGCTGAGTCTGACGCCGACCCTACGTTGGTTGCGGGTGTGACCCATTTAACACACGGTCAGCACCCCATAATTATCGCGGGTGTCTGCCACGCTGAGTCAGTCTGACGCCGGCCCCACGTTGGTTGCGGGTGTGACCCATTTAACACACGGTCAGCACCCCATAATTATCGCGGGTGTCTGCCACGCTGAGTCAGTCTGACGCCGACCCCACGTTGGTTGCGGGTGTGACCCATTTAACACACGGTCAGCACCCCATAATTATCGCGGGTGTCTCCGCACTGCACTATTCTCATAAAGTAATGTTAATAAACGTTAGTAAATAAGCAGCCAGTTTTACAGTGTTATTTCCCCACCTTCGCTCGCGAATTGTGGTACGAACGCCTATCCGTCCCGTGGGGGGTAATCCTGACCAAATATTCTTACGGAACGCAAAGAAACTAGTAATAGGCCCATGACCGCTACAATATTTTGGTGTCAGAAGTGGGATCTGACAAGTTAGTCAGATCCTGAGTAAAAACCCCTTATTTTATGAACATACAAAACAAAACAACGTGTAGAACTGACTGTTTGACTGACTTTACGCATAATGAGTGATCGGTTAAGCTGAGACGGAGCAAGCAGACTATGCAGGACGGTAGTACGGTGTCCTATCATTCTGGCGGCGAGGTGGTTATCGGTCGGGCGACGCGTGGACCGGTGCCGAATCCTGTGACGTCTGATACTACTCTAACGGTACCGCTGACGACTCAAATGGCAGCATCGGGTGCGCACTCAGGCGCGACAACACAGATTCCACTCATTGCCCCCAATGTTGTCACGGTGGATGTGCATGCCGGGGCACGACCGAGGAGTAGTCCGCGGCTAACACCTATTGAACGGAATGAATTCAAGTCTACCGCCGCCTCAAGGGAGTTCGTCTGCATCCGGAAGACCAACAGCTGTTGAGAGGGAGACTTCCGTTGAACAAGACTCAACTTCTATCAGTCATGTGATGAAGACTATGACGCACACTCTGCGCGATGCCTCGCGGGAATTAGGAGAAGTGAAGGCCTCAATGGCGGGTGATCGCGTTTCGGTACCAGCTGGTTCGCCGAATGACACCGTATCATGCAGGCCTAGGGCAAACGCGGGGGCAGAAATGGTCGCATTTGAAGCATGGAACGATCCAGTACCTCCGACAACCCACCGTCTCAACCTGACACCGATGTAGAAACAGACGAGTTGGGCGCTACTGATCAAGAGGGTGTTCTTGTTCGTTTTAATGATTTTACGTTGGCGGATGGGTACAAGGTTGATATAGCTGATTATGTGATTATAACGAATTGGCTGTTGTTACCCTTATGTATGTTACTGACGTGCATAACGTTTGACAAAAGAGGCGAGTTATGGCGAGAGATATAATATTACGCGTAGGTGGTCCCTATGCATGATCTTTATTTTGCAAGTTTTATCCATTAAACAATATAAAGACTAGCGTCAGACTTGGCCGAAATTAGTTTATTTTACGCAACTGCATGCAATGTATATTTATATTTCGGTTTTAAATGTAAATGTAAATTCACCAATCACAAACCAAATTACGTCAACATTATTATGCGCCTTAAGTTTCTTGTATAAAGTGTGTATGGCATATGTACATTGTGTTCTTCCCCTCTAAACATGATTGCAGGTAACGTGTCTAGTGTATGTTTATATACTTAAATGTGCGTTTACGTTGTCGTTCGTATGTTAGTGTATGTATATTATATGGTTTGAGTCATGCATTCAAAGTACATTCGTTTGATTGTAAACATATTTACCATTAAAAACACCAAATTGTGTTCTAAAAGTGTGTCTAAGCTGTAAACACACTGATATTTAAAAAAAAAACATATGCGTTTCAATTTAAATGCATTTTTCAGGTAAGGTGTATAATTTAAAACACCATGTTGTGTGTTTTGTGTTTTTGCCATGTGTTTTTAAATAAACATAGCGTTCATTTAAAAATGGCTTCGCGTGTTTTTCTTACACGTTTAAATTAGAACGAGCCGTTTATACATAAACACGTAAAGATGTTCTAAGAGTGTGTCTAGAAAGATGTTGTAAAAGGCGTTAAAGTGCTCGATTATTTTTTTCAGTGTGCCATCAATGCTGCCATTGGGAAAACCCACACTTCGCCACTGCTATCAGGCGTAAATATTTTTGTGCAATCCCAGAAAACATGTATAGCCAGAAAAAGGCAGCCAGGAACTGTCCTGCAAGATGCAGCCAAGGAATCATATTTAAGTGCTTTGGAGGAGGTCAGCCACACGAGTACTGCCGCTAATGATTCACCTTTAGCTGTATCTTATAATGCACGTTGGAAAAAAAGTGGCACAGGTCGAAACTACAACAGTGCAAGTGGGCATTTCGTGCCCGATGGGAGAGAAATCTCTTGACTTCGATGTGAGGAATAAAGCGTGTGGCCACATGTAAGCTTGCAAATGCTAAAGACAAAACAGGCCCACTCATGCAGTTGCGACTGGACAGGCTCGAGCACAGCAAAGAAACCGGATATGGCACTCAGCATGATCAAGAATATGGAAAGAAAGGGTCACGATGTTGGAACATTGATAATGGATAATGATGCTACCACTATTTCAAAAGTCAGAGGAATAGCCCCAAATATACTGAAATTAAGCGACAAAAAACATACCAAGAAGGGTACTTTGAATGCACTTGACAACTTGTCAAATAAGCATAAAGCCCACAAGAACATTGCAGCGATGCATTGGCAGTTATTTAAAAGAATCGGGTTGTGCGTTATCATTTAGGTTATTTGCAAGTGATCAATCCATTTGAAGAGTTGGCCTCTTTATTCCATTGTGTGTTTTAGGTTTGAGTTTGACTACGTTATCCTTCAAATTACCAAAGATATATTTTTACCTGTTGAGTTCATATGTTTAGTCTGATTTTGTGTTTTTACGAATCACACGAGTGACGTCAAGGAAGATGATGTGGCAGAGCCACTGAGTTGCTCTAGTGGCGCCATCTGGCGAGTGGGCAGGAAGTTCGGGTGACGTAGCATGTAAGGCTAAGCATACCAGTACGTCGTCCGTCAGTTCGGACAGTAGCCATTTATATACCGTTATCACCAATTCCTCAGCCAAGCTCCAAGCCACTGTATCAGGTGTGCTGTGAAGCGAGTAATGGTCTGGCCAGGGTAGGATAGGAGCCAGCGTGTTGGCAGATGAAAGCTCTCGAGCCTAGAAGCGTTCAGTTTGATAACGGTTTAAGTGATTATATCACTTGATTATGGGTCTACAAAGTGGTCGCATAGCTTGGTTAGAGTTTAAGTGAGTGGTTATATCACTTGATTAGGGGTCTACAAAGAAATGAAATAAAATGTTGGTGTTTTAGGCCACTTTTGTGCACACAAGGGATAAACTGGGCCAATGACCTATGGATCTGCGGTCTAGCGCGCTAACCACTACACCGGGGATGCTCCCGGGTCTACAAAGTGGTCGCATAGCTTGGTACGAGTCTAAGCGCGCATATCACTGTCTCATAGGAATAAACAGGAAATGGCCAATGTTTCTCGACAGCAAGAAAATAATGGTCGCTATCGTCTTATAATAGCGACGGTGAGACGGCGAAACTTAAATATTCTGATCGAGCAAACTGCCAAAGCAAGGTCCAAACATGGTATATCTCACATAACCGATGCCTGCAATTAATACATGGAAACGTGAAAAAAACAGCCGAGATTAGAGTGTATGGCATTACGTACTTACATGGAAACGTGGAAGAAACAGCAGAGATTAGAGTGTATGGCATTACGTACTTACATGGAAACGTGGAAGAAACAGCAGAGATTAGAGTGTAAGGCGTTACGAACTTACCCGCGTCATCCCTCCGGCGGCGTCCTTGACCTCTGTGATCTGGTCTTCCGTGACGAAGGCTTCATCGGATGTTGAATACCAGCCCTCGTAGGACCCCTTGTAGATGTGGCCTTTCTCTCGCAGCGTGTTCTGTGGAGCAGTAACGAGATCGTGACTGATAACCCTTGAAAACACATGGAGCTACGGTGCTATATGGGGAGGAAATCAACCATGCGTAACAAGTTCAGTTATAACAAACGGGTGACTTGAAATGATTCGGCAGCACTGTGGTATAAGGAATTCGACAATTAATCAAAAAGAAGCGGCAATTCTCCATTGGTTGAATTCACTCACACGTCACAAGAAACCGAACTGTAATGAAAGATAAATCACTCACCCAAAATGCAGTGACTGCCTGAACATGCCTTGGTTCTGTCGTTCTGACATAGTCAGTGTATTGGATATCAGCTTCTGAAAAGAGCCGCTGAAGTAAAGAACAAATGTTCGCTGTTAAACCACCAGCAAGTATTGGCCAACAGTTCATGGTTTAATGATGCATAGTTTAATCGTGACAGTCACTAACGACAATTATCAGCATAAAATACAAAGGTCAGCAACATAAAATTATGCGAAAGACTTTCGCCAAGAAAACTCCTGTACATTATCTATTTTTTCCTGGCAGTCTTACATATCATTGCTTATGTTTTTCACAAAAATAACACAGGTCTGACCTTGAACTGCTCAGACACTCGGTCGGCAAGGTCTTGCGGCGTCTCTCCCCGGAGACTCGCTGCCTGCTGGATCTACACAAACATGTAGAAGAATTGTAAAATTAAACGAAACTTACCTGTAAGGTGAAGTTTGACTATAATTCCACCGAGCTATATTAACACTTCGGGATAACGTGAGATGACGTAGTGGTCACGTGATTCAGTCTTCAGAGCGAAATAATTATACGAGCCATATGTTTGGGTAGGTCGAAGGGGGGGGGTGCACGTTATCCACGCTGAACTCCAAGAGCCAAGAGCAAAAGCAAAGTGGTGATTTATCCTTGAGGTAAATAGGTCAATAGCACATATCCCGTACACGTTTGCAATGCGCTTAAAAACACAATGAGTGAAGTTGCCATGCAATGTCTTCACTGAACACCCTAGATTGTTTCTCAGCTTCAACATTGACCCGGCCTGGAATATGGCCAGCAGACACCAAAGATGCCTTGCAACCGGCGCCGCAGCCAAGGATATCTGGCCAATAAGTGGAATTTACGCTAAGGTCCTCCAATGTTCACGAATATGAACGTTGATCTCGCCACCAGCCTAGCAGAGTAAGAAAAACAAGCCTTCAGTTCAAAATAGTTGATACATGGAAATAGCTCGATCCAGACCGTCAATCATTCATGGACGTCACCTCCGCCTCCATCCAATCATGTGGCAAAAAAACGTCTGCCACATGCATTATGTCCAACAAACAAATCCGACAAACAAAGCATCATGGCACTTTCCTGCTATTTTTAGACATGAATACTTCTCACTTGTACCCACCACCAGCTATGATCGTCAATTTCACACTCACGATTAAGTAGGATTGCGGGGCTTAGTGTCGGGGTATGGATCCGTCTATTGCCAGTCAGCAGACAGGAGGCCGCCGGGTGAGTGTGTGGTCACATAGACCACCCCATCCGAGCGTGGAGCCGTCACTAGTAACAGTAAAGCTGGTTTTTCATGGAAAGTTGCTCTGGACACAATATGCTTATTGTCTACACCATTGCAACATGGTGATAGTGTCCACAGATTGTCATTTTTGCATCGAAGTTTAGTCCATTTTCCCGTAGAAACCGGTTTTTGTCAATTTCCATACTTTAGATGTAGAGCAATACAAACTCAAATCCTTGTGTACTTAAAAAAGTACCCCTGTGATAGCTGCCTTATCACACGCGGCTAGGTCCCTGATGGAAAGGGATTGGCGATAATACTGTGTTGGCAAAGCACTTTGATTTATTCGGCATTGTCTGGGGGGGCAGGGGGCGGGGGCTCCCTGGTGTAGTGGTTAGCGCACTAGACCACGATAGGTCATGGGTTCGAAACCGAGCCCCGGCACCAAATATGGGGTATGTTTCACCAGTTCATCGTCCCGGGAGGTTCCTTGGTCCAAGTTAACCTACATGTGCACAAAAGCGGCCTCAAACACAAACATTGCATTTCTGCCCGGTCTGGTGTCAGTATGAAACTGAGAATTCGATGATTGGTGAGGGATCCAACACCGATTCATCGGGGTGTGGCGTAAAGCATAAGCAAGTCAGAAGACTGACTGTGTCTTGCACAATAATCAAACAACCTCACAGGAATCTGACTGCAGCAGTCCTCAATATAAGCCATGTTGGTATTGTAGGGAACCCAGAATTTAGTGTAGAGACCCCAGTGTAGAGTTTAGTTAACCACAACAAGTCAAGTCACCCCAGGGGCGTAGGGCCAGGGTGGACGGGTGGGGCGATATCCCAAGGGAGGCATGCAGCTACTGGCCGGGAGGATTTACGACCGCTGACCAGCGGGGGGTCATCTGGTGTCGCGATCGGGATCCAGAGATGCGGGCCGCGTATGTTTAGCGCTAGACTAGGCTAGGCGGGGGCGGTCAAGCTGTAGTTTGTTCAGGAGGGAGGGTGGTTAAAAGATAGATTGGACGAACACGTTGCACGTGCTGGGAGTAGTATGGCAGTGGGGGTAGACGGGAAGAGCTCTTTAGGGATATATAAAGGGGTGCGGGAATGCAAAGAAAAGGCAGAACTTAACAACTTGAGCGGGAACCAGAACTTGAGAACTTGAAATAAACCTGAAGAAACAGAAACAACTTGTGTTGTGGACTTATGCGGAATAGCTCTACAACTGGTGTCAGAACTGGCGAAACGGATGTGAAAGAATGCGAAAGGATTTTTATATAACCCGATAAGCAATAAAACCGAGAACACTACAGTATAACCCTATTTCTATAGGGTTGCAAAAGCAGGTTTGAGTAGTTGTGTGAATACTCGAGGTATTGATGACATCTACACAAATCTGAAGAAATTTGTCCCTCGTTTCTTTCACTTTCACAGAGAAGTAAACTTACGTCCTTTTCTTCAGTCCGCTGACGCAAAGAAACAATTGCGCTTCAGTCATGTAAAAACAGTTGTAAGCCTATCCGTTGTTAGGGACGCACCCGAAACACTCTCCAAAGTTTGTCCGGGCAAATATGACGTGCGTTCGCAAACGCCGTCTAGGTGGGCAGATATCCATGTCTACACATGTCTCAGCATCACTATTTCCTAACGGGTCACTAAAACTATCCCCACAGCTACACTGCTGGTGGAGGGGCCTTCACCATCAACGCATCGGAGGCAGGCAAATCACCATCCAGTCTGTCTGACGGTGTCAGTCTGACGGTGACACATCATGTACGACTTGCGTTCCCGGCCCTTCACAGGCCCGCCATGTCATGTAATAATTGTGTTTGGTTGCTTTATAAACGCCTGCAAAACACTGGGAATGTCAGACTGCTCGCTGACAGTGTTTATGTTTACATCCGTGCCTGGCGCGTCACAGGTCTCGCGGAAATATCCCCACTGTAGCCTCGTTGTCACCTGAGAAACTCGGGAGTCAACATACATTTGTCCCAATGTGTGTTTGTCACTGACCTATTTTCCGTTGCACCCTGCCTGATGCCGAACAGAGCGAACACTGGCGGTGTCCCCCGTGCTATTATTAGCCATTATATAGATGGCAACGGTGGTGCCTTTCCAGACAGCGTGCAATGCCAGACAGGAATGTCACACAGAGCGCACGCAACCTGAGCCGACAGAGACACTGCCGCTACTAGCGTCTAGCGTTCTGCTCGGGGCCCCTGCTACTGCTAGGGACACACCCCGAGAAACTCCCCAAAGTTTGTCCGAGAAAAAATTGCGTGCGCTCGCAAACGCCGTCAGGTTGGGCATATATTTCAATGTCTATGTGACATTAGGAGCAATACCGCAGTAATCTCCAGCCCGTCTTGTCAATAATTCCGTGGAAATTGAGCTTGTAGTGCAGGTTTTAGAAAGCTGCCACTACTGATCCTGAACACGAGATAAGTTCTGAATCACGTGACCACTACGTCATCTCACGGAATCCCTAAGTGTTATAGCGAGGTGGAATGCTTGGTTAAATTTGCTGAAAACAGTATTTCTTAATCTGTAAAGTGACATGCAGCTTCTAGATACTGACTGAATCCTGTGATTAGTCTCCCTAGGGTTAGCCATTGAAAATAACTGGCAACAAAAAACATCATTAAAGTTGCATATCGATCTCTTTCCCGCCAAAACTAAAGAGGTCAAATTACAGATACGAATTAGTCCTTGACTCATTCAAAATTCCATGCATGCCAGACTGCCAATTGGAGTCTGTAAGCCTTGCCTGTGGTGTCCTGGGATAGACACGTTCGCCTATCGTAGAATGAAACAATATTTTTCTGCAAATTGTGATATATATACCGGTATATCGCCTGGGCTTAAATTAGTTGGGAAAAGATCAGCAAGCAGCTTTAACTTTGATAACGAAGTACACAAAAACACAATCTTCCCCAAATAAAGATTAACAGTCTGCCAAACCATTTCTGTAACAACATATCATGTTAGCTTTCCTAATATGGATAGGTGCTACCTAAAAAATGCCAGCGTATATTTATTAATTCAGATATTCCGAGGGGATACATCTAGATTAATATTCAAAATTAATCTCACTTCGGTTGCCATAAAGAATATCTTTGGCGGGATGACGTATACCATGCACATGCTTGTGGCATATCATTCGGTTGCTTAGGAACTCCCATTGTGACGTCATGTTTATAACATTTTGACGTCACAACTACTCACTGACAGCAGCCGATGGGCGGTCACCAAGAGCGCTCTGCTTGGCAACAGACATTTAGCCCGTCGCTTATAAATTAACTTTAATTTGAAGTATACATCCAATGTTAACATTGAATAATTGATTCATTAATTTTGTGGAGCAGCTGATTTCCACAAAATTAATGAATCAAAGACATGACATAATATGCTTCGACCTCTCTTTGCTTGAATATATTTATGTACAGCTGATATTTACTCCGAACTCGAAAACGTCTCATGGGGGCTGTTACGCGAAATGAAAGTCCTAAGCCTATGCTTGAAATGGACTTTGAATATGCATGCATGTTATCTTAAGAGCTCGCTTGTGCTGGCTATAATTAACTATTTCATGGGTAAGCATGGTCAAGAAATAATATAAACATTCCGGTAAAAGATAAGATATTTAACCTGAATGCCCACCTTTGTGTTATGGCTGAATGTACAATTAAATCCAAATCACACCCAATTTTTGGAACGGATTTTTGGTCACAGAAGCTCACCTTTAGACCATGCTCATCTGTACCAGTTGAAAATGTGACCTCTCGACCTTTCAGCCGTTGCCATCTTGCCACAGCATCAGCTAAAACTGCAGTATATAGATGACCCAAGTGTGGCACTGCAATAGATACAGAAACAGGTATATTAGATTTATAGACAAAGCAAGCGACTGATAACATCGAAAAGTTTGCAGGATTTATATTTATGGACAGAAATTCAAATGTCTGAAATGGTTCACAATATGACTGGTCAACAAATCACTTGTTAGGACCCCCCCCCCCCCCCTCTCTCCTAGCGTTCTCCTAGGCAGTAAAGTAATATATTTGACCCTGCCATGCTTTTAAAATTATATAAAACTATAGTGTTTGGAAAGGTGAGGATTCCTTGTGTACGAGGTCAGGTACTGTCATAAAAATTCTGGCATATCCGCAATTTTTTTTCAACTTTTTAAATATGAGAACTTATCGATTTCAGTTAGAGAGTTAACATGAGAACCATTTAAGCTTACTTTAGTCTATAGAGTAATTTTCACATTCATTCAACAGTAGTTTATTTGTATAGTGACAACCAAAAATAACTGCAGAAAAAAACACTTACCTAAGCCTGTGTTATTTTTGAGCCTGTGGATTGTAAATCCACTACAGGCTCTAACTTGTTTAGCTTATATATTGGCTGTAACATCATGCTTTTCGATGTTATGTATAATGCATATTATGTATGCAGTTGAGGTAGGTGCATGATTTTGTCATATGGGCGGCCACGTGTACTTGGAGGGATCAATAAAATCATGTTGTATTATGTGCAAACTTCACATTTCCGGTAAAACCCGCATGCACATGAACCAAGAAGGATACTGCTATATACTGTAAACAGTTAAGATTACATTTCTTGTGATTCATTGTGCTATTTTGTGTTCATCATTCTTCATCAAAGGCTTCCACCAGATTGAGTATCAATAGCTCTAGGTGTACAGAGAGCGCCACAGAACTAAGGGTGCTGTTTTAGTGACTGTATGCATGCACAATTGCTCCACTGGGTTGGCAAGGTGGCACAAAACATAGCTATCTGCTAACCAATTGTCACCATGCAGGTTTGAGCAGTACAGTTCAAGTAGGTAGGACAGGCAAATTTTTTATTTTTTATTCACATCATCTTATTATAATTATATATACCTTAAATGAAGCTTGGCATGAAGAAGTTAATGTAAGAAACTTATTTAAATATCTTTATTCATTACTGAGTAATCAGCTGTGAAGTCTGACACTTTTTGACATCTCCCAAGAAAAACTGGGTGATAATGCAGGCTGTTAGACATATTAGTCGGTATTTTGTATGCGGCGCTCAAAAGTGCATTCCTCTAGAGATAAATAGTCTATATTTACCACTTTAGAATATATCAAAGATGTAAAAATTCATTGTTCATTTCAGTTCCCTGCTATTTTATCATTATTTGTTGACTTCAAAAAATAACCTAATTTCAAACAGCTAAGAAATGGGGAAAGTCTTTTGACCTAAACAAAGATTTTCAATTGCTCTGACCTTTCATGTAACAGGATAACAATAAAAACCTTGCTTAATTATGATTAGAACAAGAGACCTGGGGTGAACCATAGCAAATTTGCAAATGGCAATATTGTGCATCTCTGCCTGGGTACTCATTCCCTTTGAATGCACATTCGATACGGTATGGTAAGCAGCTGGAGGTACTGATTGTTTGATAACATACTTAGGAAATGAGCACCCCAGGCACGTATATGCAATATTGCGCTAAAAAGTTTCCATCAGATAGCGCCACTTAAAAGTATATTCGCATATGAACGTGCCGACATAAATATTCCTTATTGCGTATAGCGTAAAAGTTGAAGCAGCAGACTAAATCGCCTTAGATACCTTTATAATAGGAGTCAAGACATCAACTAAAAACTGTTTAATTATTTATTTTTAAGTATCTAATTTATTTTGGCAGCAGCAGCAATGCCTCAGGACTTTACAGAGGAGCTTTCGACTCCTAGGTCCCTCGGAGCTACCCTAAATCAAATCGTCCAGCAGTCAAAATCACTAAAAAGATTAGAGCAATTAGAGCACATAATTTTAGGCTAAATATACATTCTTTCATCCCTATTTAAGAGCACCATCAATTCAACAGAAGCCATTAAAATTTTGATGTCAATTTCTTACGTAAAGCAAAGTCAGTAACAGCTCTTAATATCACCCGATCGGAAGGGGATGCATCAAATCAAAAGCTGGCACACTCTGGCAACCACTGTTTCAGAAATAACAATTATCTCTATGAAGTTATATAAGACTGTCTAAAGTCAAATTTCTATGCCGGAAAGTTCTCTGATTTCAACTTCTATTAAATTCCTCCTTACCTCTCTATTCATCTAGCTCTCAAAGCCTTATTTTTAGTCGATTTAAATTCCCCAAGCAGACAAATCATCCTGGGAATGCCGCCATAAGGGGAGGATATGGGGGAGGTAACTACAATAAGAACTGTAGGTGTGCCGATCGCGGAAACAGAGGGAAACCAACAGAGGAACCCCTTAAATCACAGATTTGCGAACCGCAGCGCCATCTAGCGTTTATTGGACAGGCTATGCTTACCAGAATTTACATAGAAGATTGGAGTGGAGATGAAAAAGTGATCCGCATCAGAGTGACTTGTTGAATATGGTCTCACATATTTGACATCTTGAATTTGTTCAAATGCCTTCCTTTCGGCAATAAACTTTCTGAAGACACAAAACGTTGCCGATCTCAACGCACACCCTCCTGGGTAGCCCGACAGGCTACCTCCTGGGCCTCGCCGCTTTCCAAGACCAAATAGAAGTGAGCGATAATGTGCGAAGTGTAACTTTCGACACACTAACAAGGGGTTTCCCATTCTTGATGACCCTCAATATTATGTGTATTTCAATGTGTAGATAACCGTAAAAGTAGACTAAGCTACGTAAGAACGATAAGATCACGATAACTGGCGTCACATCAAGATATTTCCCAACAAACCATATCACCTTTGCGCGCCACTAGCCTACTCAAAAGATTTAATGTTGTAACCACCTCTCTTGTGCCGTTTTACGAGGGGTATACATAGCCAGTCAGTAAAGCCAGTCAAAAATGCATCGTAAACTTCACCTTGTAGAACTTCTACATAGAAGTAAAGGTAACTTTTAAACGCATTCAGGGTCTCTTTAATTATTAAATAAATGCAACCAATATATATATATATATGTCCACGTTAAGCCATGCTTTTGTTTTGTTTCAAATTAGCCCGACATTTTGGATGCGTGACTTCATACCGGCGAATTAACGATATTAATGACAAAGTGTGACTGGATCTTCTTCGTTTTCATAATTATATCGTGTTAACCTATGCATAAACAGAAGTACTAACCTGTGGAGGGTGAAAGTATATGCCTACTGCATGCATGGAGATCAAATGTCTGCCTGTATCATCATACTATATAAGTCACACCAGTTATATATTTTCCCAGCTGTATAAATGCACCTATGCTTCGTGCTGTCTCGGCCGACGCACGATATACATGTAATTTTCCCACGCATTCCAGCGTTACCGCCAAAATGACGTGGGCCCGCGGTCAGCGTCAACTGAGTAAATGTGGCTCGGCTATATATGAGCCATACGTGAGTTATTACCGGTTGTTTCTGCCAAGGCCCACGTGTAGGCACTCCATGCCAGCCATGTTGGCAATATTCGTTGACATTACAGTTTGCCACGTGCCACGTTTGCCGCCAAAATGACGTGACGTGTCCGACCCCCCCACCCTTTTTTTATAAGGAAGAACGCTATATGAGTCGGCGTGGAAAAAATTGTGGATCCCCCGGATTGCAATTTAAAGCCCCCCCCCCCCCACCTCCCCCGTCGCAATTAAGTTTCAATGGACCCCCCCTTTCAAATTCCTGGATCCGCCCCTGCGTTTTTATGGTTTCGCTATTTTAGAAAACTCTTAGCTTCCAAGTTATATATACATGTATAGTGCAACATTTGGTCCATTGAATGTGGTTTTATGAGAAAAAACAAACAGCCCCCTTAAAAGCGCGAATGCCTAGACCTACATCAATATACAAACTCGTCGTGTGAACGATCAACACCTTTGCGCACGATAGACGCAGACCTACCTTTAGACGCGAGTGCCTATTCCCCCCAAGCCGTGATGGCATATAGGCACTCGATCGCGTGTAGCATACCGTGTAATCAACACATCATTGTAATTCCTTAATTGTACGTATTTCGTGGCGAAATAAACTAATTTTTGATGAAACCTTAAAATTGTTACGGTATGTTGGGTGGTTCTTTTTAAAGTGGCATGTCGAGTTCTTTCCCGCCAAAACTAAGCCCAGGCGAAATTTATATTAAAATTTGCAGAAAACTCGATTGTTTCATACTATAAATTCAGAAACCTGATAAAGCTCGCCGTTTCGGCTGTGGGGTGGCAAACGTGTCTATCCCGCGACACCACAGAACTCCGTCGCGGCACTGCTACTTATACCAAAGCATCGCGAAGCACACAAACTGATGACGTTTACCACTAAAATGAAAATTTGTGGTAAAAATTGATATCACGAGCAAGGCTAAGAGACACTATTTGGCAGTCTGGCTTGGGTGGAGAATGGACAAAAGAAATCTTGAATGATTCAAGAACTGATTCTTATTTGTACTTTGATCTCTTTAGTTTTGGCGGGAAAGAGCTCGACATGCAACTTTAATTATTATACTGCATATATAACTTAATCGTAGGCCTATCTATTCCTGTCTGAGCCACGTAGTACAGCCGGCTCGGCACCAGTGTTCGTTGGTTCAAACCCCAGAGCCAAGCTCCCGGAGTGAGTCGAAGGCAGAGAGTGCCCCAGAACATGAACAATGTTGCGGGAGGTCCACCATTTTTTTTACGACAGGCGCGGGGGCGGGGTGGAGGTGGGGGGTCCACGCTCATCAGATGACTGCCGCTTTGATGAAAAATAAGACGCTGGACTAAAAAGATTTCCTCGGACAGGGGATGATAACCAATGCAATTTGGAGGGACGAATGTGTGGGGTGGGGGCAAACCTATGTTCCCCCAAACTTATCTCTGATATACATTGAGCATACCACGTGTTGACACTGTGACGTGGTTGATCTTTATCAGTTTATGTGTATCATAAGGAAAACATTGCGCAATACCGCTAAACGACTTCCGGTCATAACGCACTCCGGGCCTGAGACTTGGTGTCTAAAACAAGATAAAATGTAATTTTTTCAACAAATGGCAATCACTGTTGTGGATTTAGTCTTATCAAATCTTGTCAAATATAATATTCTTTAAGAAACAATTGCATTATATATAATAAGTCTCCTCTTTGAGCTGTTTGAATAGTTTTTAATTGTCAAATGCTGTAGTTCAGTATACCATCATTTACAGTAGGCATTCTCGTATATATACCGCATGCATAGCGTTAACAAATTGTTATCAGTAGGAATGATTCTTACCTGTTAGTCCTCCGGGACTAGCACTAAGATTATTTCGCTGTGATGACTATTGGTGATGAGTGCCATGACTTACACCTCACAGGGTGGCCCGGGGTGACGCCTGGACACCCTTGTCTGAGACCTACTGATAACCAAACTGGCTAAATGATCAACATTATAATTCTACGACAAAGGTCTGTTCTGACGCAGTAATGTGAGCAACGAGCGTAAATGAAAATACGTTTAAGGTAGAGAGCTAGTTCGATGTTAAGAATTTCGCTCAGGAATCCTTTCTTTTCGGCTTTTAACTGTAAAACCTCTATGGGGCCGCTAACACCGGCACGTGGATCGGTAGTTCCATGCCCCGCTGTGGTCATATCAGTGTGGTCGCATGATAAATGTCATTCTTAGCTTGAGTTACCTCAGGGTCATATGGCTCCGCTCTTCCCTTCCTTTTTCCATTGATACGATTATGACCAGAATTGGTTAAAGCGTCCTGGATATACAACCCACAGAGATGTATATAGTTATTGTCCATTAGATCTTACCCATTCCCCTCCTGCCCCCCCCCCCCACCCCTCCACACACACACACACAGCGCACAACTGTATGTTTGTGTTTAAAGCCATTTAGGGAGATTAAAGAATATATGCGTAGGATAAGGAAATAAAAGGTTATTTGACAGGTTACCGTAAGTTGGAAGCACACTACATAACAGACAGGATGTTGAGCAGGCTAACAGTGTATAATACTTTTTCTGATCATGCCATAATGTGTAAAAACGTTATATCTTGACATGGTCCCGATGGGGAACAACTGTTTGAGTAGCTTTAACGGATGTACGCGCCCTGGACAACAGATACATACGCATTGCATCAAAACTCACCTGTCTATGTCGGGCGGAGGGGGGGGGGGGGCGGGGGGGCAAGGGGGGTCATGTTCCCAGATCCCGAATGTCTTTATCACAGTGAATTAAGAGATGCACTCCATGCATACAATAATGAGGGCGGATATATGATATAAAGTGGCGATTTCCCGATTCTCGGTTATTTAATATCCAAATTCCCAATTCATAATAAATGGAAATCTTTCATCACTGGGGTCGGCTAATGCACAATTCCCAGTTCACGAAGAACTATTCTTACCTTCACTGAATAACATGTTTACCCTCCATAAACAAAGTTTACTTTGAGATGAATCAAATGTGTCACCGACACATTAAAGAGCATTATTTCCAACGACGCCCCACACATTGCAGCGCTGCATTGCGCGCCGCTTGCCGCCCTGCGCAAGTAAGAAATAGAACAGTTGCTAATTTCTAAGCACCACCACAACGAGTACATCTGAAAGGTGGGGGAGAGGGGGGGGGGGGGTAGTTCGCGACACTTATCTGTAAAAAAGGACCAATGAAAGCCCCCTCCCCCCCCCCCTCCCCCGGGCTCAACACCGGCAAGGGGGGTTGTGATTGGCTATTGGCATTTTAAGTACTTGGTAGATTGGCTTAAAATTCACTGAGACGTTAATAAGTGAGATGAACAACATATTTCATTATCTTTGCCTGGTAAAATGGCAAATGTTATTCTATTATTTGTTTGAAGCCATCCATCATGAATTGCTTGAATTGTAATTTACTTTTGACCATAATTCAGGCTGGATTGATAATATACTAGTAATATGACTATGTTTATTATGCCAGATTCTATTTCATTACAGAACATAGGCAGCAGCTACCAGAAGCATTTCCTCATGAATCCTAATCCATGTTTCAGATTCGTGGCTACTGTATTATCGTCTGGTGAAATAAGGCTCACGGTCAAGCTCCCCGCACGGCGGCGCTGCGCAAGCTAGCTTTTACTGCTGCTGTCAGCCGGGGGCAAATATCAAGATTCTTGAAAAACGGTCAAATCAGCTGTACTTTCTTGCAACATTATAGTTTTCAAGAATAAAACATAAAAATAGCGACCTCTGTGTATTTAAGACAGCAAAAAACATCTTGTACTCTTTCGAAAAAGTTATAATTGTGACAGAACTCTTTCTTTTCATCATCTGATTTCGTGTGTTATTAGGCTTAGGCTGGGTTCCAGCACTAATTTGTAGAAATTAGCAAGAGGAATTCACATAGGCAGTGTGCCTGTTTTCCAATTGCCAATAAAATATGTTTAAACTAATTTGTTGAAATGCGCGACGCATTTTTCCTATCAATTTGCGCAGCGCCGCCCTTGCGAGCGAGTGTGAAAATGCATTGAGAACGTAGGCGACAACAGAGATATAATGGAGCCCTAGCGGAGTGAGTCGAAGTGGCCCACGGTCGTGACGCGCGGCACCCAGCGCTGCTTGGCGCGTCCAGTGTGTGCATTAAATATCCACTGGCGCTGGCGCTGGCGCTGGCGCGTCCAGTTTGTGGAGGCCCTTACAGGTGTCATTACAGGACGCTGCTTTGTATGGCATCTATGCTAATATCTCTCCTCGTACATTAGAGCCCTACGTGATAAAACTGGATGCCATTTAATGTGTAAGCGTGTCTGAGGTTAAACATTTACATGGGTCTGTCTGTTCTAGCGGATATTTCTCGATGCTTTGAGAGCCCACTTCTTAAAATATGGTTACATTCGCGTTATTACGTCTAAAGCTGTCCGAAACAACATCATGGTTTTGTTGTTTATGTATCAGTGAAAAAAAATGATAATGTGTTCATGATGTCTCCAAATGACACCCTATTTATTTTCCCTGTGGAACAATCATTTTTGTAACTACGACCCGGCCACCTATTCCGCCTCATCTCCTACCCCCTCCCGTCTCTAACCCCCAGTCACCAATGCCAACCTACCAAATTTTACTTCCACCCCCCTCATCATCGCCCACCCCACCTCCTCATTCGCCTTTTCAGCACTCGGCCGGTTCTCATGACCACTCCCATGACCACCCATACCACCACCCATCCCACATCCACCCCTTCACCTCCCTCGACCCCCTCCCGTTCCCCCTGCCCCATAACCACCCACATCTCCACCGGTTGTTTGTCAGCCTCCCAATCCGAATCCGTTGTTGCCGACAACATCATTTAGGTCAATTGGTGGCACTTGGCGACGCCTAGTGGCGCGAGAATGGTGCGTGGCGTAATCGGCCACATCCGGTAGCATCACCAGTACGCTGCTCCCACCCAGAACCAAGCAAAATGGGGATAACACAACCGGGGACACCACCAGGTTACTGCGACGCATCTGTGTGCAGTCAGCTTTCTCATTCTAAAGTTTCAGTTACAATAGCAAAAATGCCGGCGTATTGTCATGTGCTGATCGCCGTCTTTGCTTTTTGCATCGATCCAACAGGTTTGTGTATTGGGAAAAAACAAAGAAGAGAATATAAGCAGGTTAAAACAAGCATAAATATTTAGGTTACGTGTATTGCCAGTGCAGATATTATTTATTCAATGTGGCGCTTTGTGTTGGCTGTTGTGGTCTAGGTGATGAGTGAACGAATGAATTGTTTTATTAGTTCATATTTCTGCACATATGGGTATCAACTGCTGACGGCCGGTACTGTCCGTTACGGTCTTATTGTCATCGAGATCCGTTTAATATTGCCATACGTTTATGAGTGTTGGAAAATAAGTATGTTTATTATGTTAAAGAAGTTCATGCCCAGAAGGACATATTTTTTATGAATCTGATAACGGAGTAATCATCAATTGAACGCTAACCATTGACCCAGTCATAGAGGTGGCGCATTGCATCTGATGATGACTTCACTACAGTCGGTGCGTTTAATATCAGCCTCCCTGCTTTCGTAAATGGGTTTGTCCGTGCACCATTTGCCGCCACGATTCATGCATTCATTTGCTCCATTACACAACCCTTGTGATTTTAACTTACTTGAAAGTGTATCTTTTTTAATAACAACACAACACGATAGTCTCCAGCATAACGTATAGCGAACGAAGGTGTTGACAGCCGCTTTTTTATGACGTCGTAAGGTGAAGGTTCTATTACTGCGTTTTAATTGGCTAAAAAGAGTAGGCCCGAGGAAGAGTCTAATATCAGGCACTAGAAAAGGGGACAGAGCATTATGTGCCCAAGCAGATGTTTATATACTAACAGTAATTTTAGCGTCTCAATGCAAAGGGAATGAGTTTGTAGCTTCGATGTTCATATGTATGAGAGGAACAATGAACGCATGTAAGCTTAATTCGAGTTACGGCTTGGCATTAACACAACCTAGTACCTAGCCCCCCCCCCCCCCCCCACACACACACCACCCGAAATACCAGCCTTACTATTGCCCACATACATGACAGATTACAAGGCAAACAGAGTAACGGCCATAGCGAAACTTGTCTGCTTTGTTTGCGTGAAACTTATAATGTTGGCATCATGTGAATTCTTTTGACAATAGGACTGTGAGTTCGCCAAATTCTGTTGGATCTTTGGTTCAAGCTGACAATTATAAACTGATTTTAGGCTTGTCAATGAAATATTTTACATCAAATTAGCAAACTAGGCGGCAAATATTTTCCGTGCCGACTATAGTGCGGTCCGATATTTTCCACCTCGTCCGCCCGCTGTTGCAGCCCGTCACCAGGCCTCAATTAGGAACTCGTGGGTTCAAAATCAACTCACCGGCCGACAATCGTATTAGCTGCCAGGGCTTTGTGATATATGGTTTATGATATACCAATTAAGCGTATGGGCTGAGAAGGTCCTCGTGGCGCTACCAATTACCTACAGGGCTGCATATCACAAGTGAAACGGTGTCGACACTCCAAAACTCGTTACCCAGTGTGGTCAATGACGAAGGCATTAAACATACGTTATACAGTTCTCGGCTGCAAAATACATTATTTGATCAGCGACGACTTTTCTTTTCCAGAGTTCGTTTACAAAAACACATATGCACGTTCCACAGGCGAAATCATAATGAAACTAGCAACCTCTCCATATCTGCTGACCTGTATTTACATGCTCATGTACGACTCCAGACGATCCCGTGACATAGTGACCCACGAGTGCCCCTCATCCTGATTGGTTGCTAGGAGGCCAGGGGGAATTAAATGTCCGCGCCCGCCAAAAGTACAATTATGGGCGACAATAGGGGTCTTTAGGCATAAAGTATTGTTTTTCGCTGAGAATGTGTAACTATAATTTGTTTTTTTAGCTAAGTTTGCTACGTTTAACGTAGCTTTAGAATATATACTTTCATTGGCACTGCCCTTACAGCCAGAATTGGCTTCCCGTTAAATAGCATGATTATGCCTGCATGCTTGCCCTGCATTAAATTTCTTCAAATCCAGTTTCTTCATAAAAATTGCTAAGGTATTAAAAAAAAATAACCAGGGTGATGCAATAGCCATTTAATCAGCTATTATCCGCCCAATTAATGTCAAGATATCAATTCGTTATCGCCTAATTGGTGCAATTATAAGCTATATTTGCAGGCGCGGATCCAGGATTTAGAAAAAGAGAGGAGTTGGTTCACTATTCGGCTATCTTACTACAGGAGGTCCTTAAAATAATATCGACGGTCAAGTACAGAGGGTGGAGGGGGGCACATCTTGCATGACATACAGTTAAAATTGAAAAGGGGCAAAAACCCTGGCTCCCCTGCTTCCGCGCTTGTTACTAAAATCCATTCTCTAAGATTTGCTTATCATCACTTAATGCGTGGGATAAATGACTTGCACATGCTCTATCACTAACAAGATATGCAAGTATATAGTCATAGTTTTATTGTTCTTTCAATATACCGATCCAGGCTCCGACACTAAGCCCCGCGCTCACGCTTGAGTCCGTTTTCCTTACTCATGGATATGAAGTTGACAATCGTAGCTGATGATAGGTACCGCAGAGAGAAGTATTAATCTCTGAAACTGACAAGCAACTCTGCTTTGTTTGTCGGACCTGTTTGTCGGATTGTTTGTCGGACTTGTTTGTCCGACTTGTTTGTCGGACATAACTTACGTGGAATACCTTTTTTCACCACATGATTGGATAAAAGCAACAGTGACGTCAGTGAATGATTGACAGCCTGGATCGGTCTATTGCAGCCAGCAGCATCGTTGTCACACCAGACGGGTCCATCACCCGCCCGATAGAGGGCACCCTGGTCATGACATGTGAGGTATTCGACGCCCCGAAAGGGACACCCTGTCCTGTCTGGATCTCCCCAGAGGGCCGGGAAATCTGGGACACAGACGGGAGGTAAACATAGTTATCCCTTCATATACATACTGTTTAGGTTTCGCCTTTGTCTAAAGACTGTTGCTGCAGGCTACCAGAGGGGTATGTTGAGCCGTATTTATTGTGTAAGCTGTTATCATATTGCTTTGCTTTCAGCTTTGATTAAAATAGGCATATGTACCAACTGCATAAACCATTTCTATGCCAACTCCTTTTAGCTTTAAATACTTATTCACACATGCATTTAAATAATTTAACGTGCATCTCAATATTTGAATATTAATCATTTCGCTATAAATCTAAATATTTGCTCTCTAAATAATTGAACATGAGGAAATTTTTTGAAATATGTGCACATAAAGATTTAAAGATTAAAAGGGTTGCCATAGATACCAGCTCCGGATACACCGTCGAATGAAATGTATGCGACTCGAGTTTTAGTCCTTATACACCTCTTGACAATCATCAGACTAAAACACCAAATGTAACCAAGATATGACTATTAGAACCATAGGCGCGTTTTCCACGGTGACCGAGTCCTTACTGTACCAGTCGCCTTTTTACAGAATGTACGTGGAGGGTTACGGTCATACCAAGGTCAAACTCTATGTGACGTCACTGATTATTCAAGACGCCGGACTGTGGCAGTGTCAGACCTCTCTACCAGATGGCGACACCATACAGGACAACATTACACTCGGACTCATTAGTAAGTTCACGCGGGTCTACTTTGTTTGGCACTAACAGTGTACATGTATTTATTTCCTTGTTGCATCATTGTGTGATAAATAAATTGTATACAACTTCATCACAATTCAGACGCCATTGGCTTTTTTTCACGTTCAACATGAAATCATATATTTAATATGAAACTGTGTTATTAATAGCAATAATTGACATTGCTTCCAATATTTTGATGATCATTATGCAGGATGAACATCCCTGGTTGATGAATTAATTTTGCTTTTTAGGAACTAATCACATTCTTTATCTACAAAATACTTTTCATTGAAAAATACTACTTATTGAAAACTTTCGTTGTTACCGAAAATACGCGTTGCTCATTAAATATGCAAAATAAAATATAACAATATTGGTTATTACTATATCAAAAAGGTAATAGCGTAGCCAAGATCGAAAAGGTCCGTCCAGTGTTTGAATGCTTTGCTGATGTTGCAGGCGATGTGAGGTTTGTGGAGACCCCCAAGAGACAGAGTCTGGTTCAGGGTAAGGACATGACCATCCAGTGCCGGGTGGCAGGAGTACCGACGCCGGAAGTCACGTGGCGCTTCATGGGTGATCGCGTCGACCACGGTAAAATATATTCCTTCATTTTGCACCTATCGTGCACACAAATGATTAACCATACACACTCTTCGGTCAGTCCTTTATCTACGTATGCAGCAGGGGCCGGCCCGGTAGCTCAGTGGGCTAGAGCGCTCGCATTGAGTGCTCTGGTTACCTAAAAGCCTAAGAGTACGTGGATCGATGGTTCGAGCCCCGCTGTGGCCATGTCTGTGTGGTGGCAGAATAAAGATGCCATGTCCTGCTTCGCAAAGAGTAGGGGGTTACCCCCGAGGAAATGTAGCTCCACTCTCCCTTGCTTCTCCCATTGACGCCTTATGACCAAAAGTGGTTAAAGCCTCCTGAATATACAACCAACCAACCATCCACGTTTGCAGTATTTATGTGTTCTTCGTGTTCTGCGGCTGAGTGGCCGAGCACTCGACTGCATGCCCGTGGTCCGGGCTAAGCTGGTGAATATTTTATCTAAATAATGCGTTGTCCACGGAGGGTCCGTTGCCTAATTTAAAATTAGGCGTCGTGTGTATTACACGGGTCTAAGACTGCAATTATAAAAATGTTATTCCTGTAATTTGTATCTAAGGGGATCCAAAGATGCCAAGGTCTTATTTCGGAATGTGATGACAGCAGACAATTTAATGAAAGAAGGAGGAGGCTCAAATGTATGCTGTTTGCTTGAACTCAAACTAACTTTAGAATGTGAAAGATGCAGAACGATATTAAATGGCCACCGATCTGACTTTCAGCATTGAACTATTTCAGCATTTTTATTTGTTACGTAAAATGATTTAATGTATAAATATAGGTGACTGTCGTGTGTATAGCGAATGCATGTGACCAGTGTTGTATCAATGCGCAATTGTGTTGACTTTAGTAAATACAAACATTAAAAATATATATTTCACGTCTCAGATAAACGCCATATGCAAGTAAGGGACGGACTGGAAATCATCGGAGTGCGCCGACCTGACCGAGGCAACTACACGTGCCGAGCGGAAGTGGCGGCAACAGGGGACGTGATCTTCCATGAAATCCACGTCACCATAGAAGGTCAGATATTATCCTTTCAAACTCTTATGGTGAAGTCGAAGATATGTAATGACAATTAAAGTAAAATACATGTAGTTGTTTCGCCCAAAATTTGTAGCGTTTCAGCGGCTTGCCACTTAATCAAGTGCAAGAATAATATATTCACCTGAATTAATTTTCCAGAGCTCATACAATAAAGCTGTGACGTAGTGCACACATACCTTCCGTATTTTCATCATTTGCGAAGCCAGCATTTGTGTTTATGTGTATCATTAGGGGAGGGAATATATTTTCCGATCTCCGCGATTGGCATCCAGGAATTCTTGGAGATTCGAGATTGGCTGTAGGCAATTTTTTGGGATCGGTATCCGTACAATTCCTGGCTCAACGCGAAGACCCTATTCCTATTTACCGCGATCCACTATAGTCTGTGAATTTCTCGATATTCACGATATCACCTTTAAGAGGTTTTTTTTCGCACCCAGTCGCTTGAGCAGTCCTCATCTTGGAGATTCGATATTACTCTCACTAATTCGTAGGGATTCCTGATTCAGAGGGGGTATCCCTCCCCTATAACTTGGATGCATGGTATATCGAATAAGGAAATCTTATTCATTGTAAACACAGTCTAATTACCGGATATCGTTCTGTGCTTGGCATTGGCGTGTCATAGCCAAGCCGATGGCCGTCGTGATGACGTCATCCGCCAGGGGGCGCCACTCACACGTGTACAAGCTGACGTGGGATAACCCGGGGAGCGGCGACCGCTCGCTCCCTATCCGCATGTACAAGATAAAGTACAGAGAGGTAGGGACCAGACGAGTGTCTTAATCTCATTTTAATTCCATTTTCCCACGAGTCCCATGCAATGGATTAGCCCACCCGAGCACACACGGAGCTCAAGACGCTCAGATCAGATAAATTATCGCTGTTGGGTTATAGTTGCCTCCAGGTACGAACTTACTTTTTACTTTTTACAGTGAGATCAATTAACGTTGTTGTGTTATAGTTCTGCCGAATGGTGCTACCCTCTGCTGGACGCTCTCGAAACCAATTACCAGTGATTATTTGGAGTATATTTTTCTCCGTATGGTGTCGTTATTGTTGTTATGAAATAATGTTGAATGACATGTTGAATCTGAATCTGTTTCGACAGCTGAACGTGCGTGAGGACGGCGTCATTGCTCACCATGGACCCTGGACCAAGAAGATGGTGCGCGTTGAGGCTGGGGAAACGGTTAACCACTACATGCTGAACGGCCTCCAGCCAAAGACAGTCTACGGCGTCTGGATCAAGGCCAAGAACAAATTAGGCTGGTCCCCCCGCACCGCCAAGTTCTCCTTTACGACTGCCGAGTGATCGAGCAGAGGGTGCCACCTAGCGGCCGATACCAGAGTGGAGATTGCGTAACCAGCATCCGGATTTTCCGAGAAATTTAAATTGAGCGATTTAGATTTCGTGTAACGGTCGCGCTATATTATGCTATATACTTATATTTATGATATTATGACAAATGAATTTCCGTTGAAGGAATTACTGCATGTAATGTTACTGCATGTAATCTGAGCTTTAGTTTGATATGGTTATCAAACATTGCTATAGTTACTTGACTTGGGGAAGAGTGTGGTATTTCCAAATGAGATAATCAAATTCGAGTACATCGAACATCGAGTTTGTCATGTCAATAAATAATTTTGTAGAAGTTGTCACTGCCTCAGTTTTGACTTCTCTCTATCGAACATCAATATATACGTACACTCGTTCATCATAGATCTCTCCGCACCGCCAAATTACAGGTATGTGGCTCGCTTAAAGACCCCCCGCCTCCTTTTCAGATTGAGGCTAATTCCAAAAGACGCCTTTTGTTTCGTCTGCCATAAGTCGTTTTCTTTTTCATTCTGAAAAAGATATCGCGATTTTGTGCCATTCCATAGCCACGTGTTCTGATTCACACAACGATATAAGGGATGGTTTCTTGCTCATACACAGCAGGGGTGGATTCCGAGAAGAATTTTGGGGGAAGAATGCCGCATTTCAATGCAAAATTTAGGCCGTCCGAAGGACTGAGGGAGGAAAAATGCCCCCCCCCCCGGTCGCAAGTCTTCAGTGGACCCCCTCCCCCCCCCCCCTGGATCCGCCCCTGCACAGCCCCCACACCGCAGTTCTACAAGACTTTCGCGAAACACTAGGCCTGCGGTCTATTGAAGTGTCCTGTCCCGTGTTGCGGGTACCGAGTGGGATACTGATCCTGGCCCACAGAAATGCGACCACTATGACAAATGATGCCCCATTATCCCGACCGGTAGAGCCTCACAACATTTATCGAAGGATTGTTAGATTAATGACAGATGACAAAATGGTTTTGATCTGGGATTCCAGATCCCTATAGTTAGGCATAAAAACATATGTGCCGCCCAAATGACCCCTTCTTTTATCTTCTTTTATCTCAATCCCCGGAGCAGAAATCTTCAATTTCTCTCGATGCGCCCATCTGAGAAAATCTACATTCCAGTACTTGACAGGGCCATATATTTTGATATGAAAAGAGCTCAAAATAAAATTGCAGCTCTTGACTATATACACTGTATATTTCAGTTCATATCGAAGGTGTTCAAATAATTAACCTCCATATATTTTGCCATGATTCAGCGTCTATTTTGGATGCATTTTTAACCAAGTGTCTCAATGGCCACAAAATCTCGCATTTTTCTCTCGTTTTTCCCATGCACTCTAGGACACATCCCACCACTATAGTAATGTAGTGCCATGTCACAAGATTCCGCCAGTTCGCGTATTTACATTTTGTTGTACTAGCCTAATTATCCACCCTGGTTCAATGAATGGCTATATATATTTTGACTGAGGAGTCACCTGTATAAGATCCGGGATGAAGGTTTCGCCGTAACCTTGATCCAGACAGTGTTCACCCTTCCCCCACACCATCTTACAACGATCATGACGCCTGGATCCCCGGACCGCCCATGTATTGCACTCCGGCCTGCCACGGTGCTACTTTCAGACCTACTTACTTAAATTTTCTGGTCTGCCTGGCGCTATCGAAGCCCGTTCTTCTAAGAACCGAGTGCAAAACAAGTAGCTCAATACTGCAATGCTTCCATAGTTTCCAGTAAAGGAGGGACCTCTGCTGGCCAAATGAAAGGCTAACTGGGGCCATGTCCCCTTCCGGGACAAATAAATGGGGTTGGACGACACATGACCCTGATGCACATACCAGGATTGGTACCCTCGACCCGTTGATATGCAACTCGGCAGACTTGCCAACTGAGCTAGCGAGGTTTCCCGACCGATCGTCTAGGACTTCATTGTTACAAAACGGCAAAAAAGTACGCAAAAAACAGTTTTGATACATACGTTTTGGGGCACTTGCCCAGTTTATTATAAAATCTCAAAATAGGGTACACCAAGTGCACCTATTATAATTCTGAATGGGACGGATTCAGTTTAAGTATTGCCAACGACAATTCGTCGAAAGCTGCTTGGAGCCAGTTCAGTGGAACTCCTTGCAAAATCGTTCCATTTGTGCTTGGATGGGACTGTGGGCGCTTAACGTCCATCAGTTTACCCCAGTCCGGCAAGTCTTCAAACGAGAGATGGGGACGCGCTCTAGCAATGACCGACGCCTCTACCGCCAGACGCGACCAAAGCGGATACACCCGGTTCAACAGCGTCGATGGGAGGATGATGAGAATTTCGCAGCAAGCGGTGTCAGTAATACCGCAGTTTTGATCCCGGATTATTCCTTTCATGGTGGACGACAGCTCCTCCGTGCTTCCACCTTCAACGTCGTGGAGCACGAGGAGATTAGCATCGGTTATTTCAGCTCCCCGGAGTGATGATGCATCATTCGAAGGCACATCTTGGCCAGTGTTTGTTTTCGGAATGGCCAATAAATGGCGCGGGGGCATGTACGTGTGGTAGAAGACGGCGTGCATCCGGTACGACGAGCACACTGGCTGGTGATGACCCGCGAGAAGCAGACGATGTTGCTGATTGTACACGCGCTGTACGTCCCCGAGTGATGACGTCACACCACCTTGGTGTAAACAGCCGAACAGTGACGCGCCAAAAACGTTAAATATCGCCCATAAGACGAGCATGGGCCTCCGTGCACCCTGCGCCGTGAACGCCGGGCGGCAACTCAGCAAGAGAACAGGATGTACCAGAGGAAGCAGAAACCGAGCCTCTTGGTGAGGGAAGACGGATAAAACCACCAAAGGGACCAGAACGGAGGCCATCAGCGTGGCGTCTAGAAGGCGTATCTTCTTCCTCTTTTCTCTCGAAATGAATACTTGCAGCACATTCCAGTAGAATACGACAGCGTATAGCCCCAGAAGCATGGGCAGATTGACGAGAGCGTGAGTGAAACGAGGATGAATGCCGTGTTCCGCAAGATTGGAGCTCTGTAAATTATATACTATGAAATTTAATGGGGTTATTACCATATCTTTATACAACACTTCATGCAACGTCGCCGTGTTGTTGACAGCTCCCAACAAATTCGGACACCAGCCTCGATAGTACAGAGAGTCGCAGAAAATAAATGCTGCAGAAAATGCACCACACCACAGGACAGTTTCTACCAGTTTACCTAAGATGATATGTAGTGATTGCGAATGCCAATAGAATCTCCCCATCCGTTGGGGACAGAGCCAAAAGAGATACGGCACTGCTGCAAAGGCTAGGAACGTGGGTCTGTTGAAGAAGCCAGCAACCAAAACCAGGCATATCCATTTCGTTCGCCCCTGATCACCCTGCAGTCCCTGTCTCTGACCACTGGCGCCTTGCTGTGCTTCCTTGGGTGTAGATTTTGCATCCGAATTCCTCGTCAAAGTCAGGCACATCAGGCAGGACATCAGAAACGCTTCAAATGTGTTGGAGAATGTTCGCGTCAAGAATACGAGTGTGACGTAGGACGACGCCCAGAGACTCACCGCCTTCTTCCCAGACACTCCCATTGGCTGACAGGTTCTGAGCACCAGCCAATCAGTGAACAGGCTGAGCAGCGCCACGGTGACACGTGGTCCCATGAGTAGCCAATAGGAAGACGGGGTTAACGGGTCGTCACCACCAATGAGACCGGCGCGTTGTAGCCTCTTCACGGTGTAGAGACTCGGGCCGGCGATGATGTAAGGTAGGACTATGCTACGTATTGGCAGGGTAGAATTAAACTCCCAGGTTCGAACGGCTTCGATATCGAACACATCACCTGAAAATAATAAAATAGGCAATGCGTGGGGAAATGTAGTTTAACATACAGGCATAGATGCAAACTGATTTACATGTAGATTTTAATATATATATATATATGAAACAGACATTGCACTGTCAGTGCATAGTAATAGCCTTATGGTAATTTAATTCTCCAAAAAAATCTCTCATTTAATATTAAAATTATCTTATATAATAAATAACAATATAATATATATAATAAGAATATACATACATAATACTCTGGCATTAACGTGATTTGTTTGCAATGCTGTCTCCTTGACATGGAGGGAATATTAGATCAATCATAATCGTCTTAGTCTTCACAGAATTAGTGACATACTATATCGACATGGCGTATTTGTGTTCTATATTGTTTTCACCTGCAACAACCTCCACGGACTGGAAGAACTCGTCAGGGTGGATGTAGCCAGTCTGGCCCACAACGGTCCACAGAAGGCGGCCGGCGGCCAGCGCAATCCACAGCCACCACATGGCAAGACACTGCCTCGGGTCGAATTTCCACCGCTAATTCTCCTCCGTTTCCAAGTCACAACCGCAATAGCGCGAAATGCCCTGACAAAAAAAAATTAAATTCCATTGGACGCAGCTAGAATTTTGTTTTACCAAAACTTGGTTTGGTAAAGAAAGTGTTCGGCGTACACAAACAACTGGGCGCCAGCGGATAAACTCGCAATTTGAGCTTTAAATTTACAATAAATATGGCAGCATCATATAAAATTATAAGTGCTAGGATTTCCTTCTAGACATTGTGACCAAAATGCCCTTTTGGTGGGTGAACAGCCGCTGAGTGCCCGTGGCTTACAAAAAAAATGCCTACCCAAAATTCAAACTGCCCCCATCTGCGAGCAGGGTGGGCAGCGGGTAGCCGGTATCTGGCTAATAACCTGATTGGAAGAAATCATCATGCCTTTTCCAATCTTCCTCCAAAGACATGGACCTTGCTCCACTATGTCCAAAAGCATAGTTGTCGAAGTTAGATCTGGCTCCACCCTGCCCCTAAATATGGGGAGAGACTAATCTGCAGGAGGTATAGCCAGACTGGGTCTAATCTAGCCGGATCTAAGGAGAAGTACGTAGGCGATTTCAGGGGCCATTTAGAGACAATATCTTGAATATCTTGATATCTTTGTTTAGATTAGCCCCACCCCTAGAAATGAAACATTACCCCCACGCCCCCTAGTCCCGCAATGCAGGGATCCTCTTATTACCGACATGAAATGTTACTTACTGGTGTCTGAGCAGAATAATCAGGATCTAATGTTACATTATTTAACAACAGAGTTGCAATGTTTCATATGGAATGGACCAATCATTAATTATTCCCCAGTATTTACACTACTGAAATGCTAGTAATCTCCACCCCTCATTTACGCCTCACCCACCCACCCTTAACATGCTTACTGTTACTTAGTAAAGCATAATCAAAATCCTAGTCATACATATGTAAAAGGCATGGTGGATAGTTTTAACTCATTGCTATGGACTGGAAAAGTGGCATTAATTTGGGATGACCCATTTTTCAGACAGGTGGCACTTGAAGCTTTAATTAACCACCCAATATAATGACTTTTTTAGGACATGTGCATGTACAGGAAGGAGATGGAGATTAAATATTCGAGAAATAACAGCATGTCAACATGGCTAAAAAGTATGTATTGACAAAACCTTGAATGCAAGCATGCAGGGTGATATAGGTTTCATTAGGACTATATTTGTTATGGTAAAAAACCCTCTAAAATCTAAAGACCTTCTTAACTTGCTTTGCTTTGTTATATATACAGTGTATATACAATGGTCTTATTACAGCTGGGCTCGCGTTAGCATTCGCCAATAGCCATTTGGCGAGAAAATTCGGGATTTGGCGATAAGAACTTCCTGGACACTCGCCAAAATGGCGAATATAAAATTTCAACTACAAACACATAACCAATTTATAACCAATATATTTGGCTAATGTTTTTCCACGGAATTAGCCAAATTGGATAATGAAAAAAATATCCTAGCGCGAGCCCAGATAAGTCATCTATCCCATTAACTGAGCACCTATAGTCTGAGCAACCCAGCTATGCTGATGTCTTGGTAATTAATTAGTTATATATTTCCCATGTTCAGTGTCAAAACTCTACATAAATCATGAATATGTTAACAATAGTACAAAAAAATTAAACCATATTTAAACCTGTAACAATGGGCAATATATATAGTATTGCAGTAGTAAACATTATATGATGATAAGAGGTAGCTCGCAAATTTAAAGTTGGTATAGAAAGTCTTTTTCAATACATTTGGTAGTCTTCACTTAGAGCGATCTAGAAGGGGTAAATGTTGGCGCAAGTGACCCCCAGCAAGCCCGCTTCTCTAGGGGCACAACGGTATCAATGTTAAAATCCTTAGACGTTAGTAGGGAATCGACTGTAGCTTTTATTATAATGTGGGTGCATACAATAATAGTGCTTACGTATTCTATATACCTTGTGCTATCTTTTGACATCAAGAAAGTGTGTCAACAATAGATTGTTGCAGTCATATTTCCGCGAACAAATGTTGGAGCATGCAACTTTTCTCTACCAACCGCCATGCATTTTCAGCACCACCTGGCGAATCCTTCCACCATTTGAGCCATTTGTAGCCTGGGTCCCAAACTTTGTAACAGTCAATTACCTGTGAAAGAGGGCGCTGCTGTTGTCCTTAAGTTCAAAGTGACTGACTGACAAGGCCCTCTAGCGGCGAATCATGTGCTAACGTAGAGAAGGAACCAAGTCGCATTCACCAGCATCCCCCAAAAACAAATATGGCGGATGGCTGGTTGGGAACAGTTGTGTGCTCCAACATTTCTTCACGAAAATATAACCAAAACAACCTAGTGTCGACACAGTTTATTCATGTCAGATGATAGAACAAGGTATATAGAATATGTAAACACTATGATTATTCTAGCACACATAATAATAAAAGCTACAGTCGATTCCTTACCAATGTCTAAGGATTTTAACATTGATACCGTTGTGCCCCTAGAGAAGCGGGCTTGCCTGGGGGCACTTGCTCTAAGGGTAAATGGGGATACACTTCACAGACATATTAAAAAATTTTAATTGAGACATTGACCCCTAAATTAGAGACATCGAAGAATTGAAAAAGTGACATCGACACAGATAGTGGCATTTTAGACCCCAAAAAATCACACTGACCTTAACCAACAAAATGACAGGGAATGTCATGAAAATTCGAGATTTGACACTGAGAATATTGAAAACTCTACACTGGATAAGGGGGCCCCCCTTATTAGGCAGACCCCTAGCCTTGAAGAATTTTGCCCTATGTGATGTTGTTGGTTTCACGCAACAACATGTTGTTGTGCGGAGGAACAACTATCTTATAATGTGATATGCCATGGGACTATGAAGAATCAAGACCGTATTGAGGCCTTGGGCTTGGTTTTTCAGGGTTGTCACTGGACATATTTTCACTAAATTTTGATGTTCGGGGAGTTTCCGTGGAGACCAAAGCGGCTACACACTGTATTACACTACGTTAGTTATCAAAAGATCTGTTGACACCCGGTGACCCAGTCAACAAGCCAATTTTCTTTATTATCACTCACATTGGGTTTTACAGGCCTTCACACTTAACCGCGGTAACATTATCAGCGACGAACTTTAATCTAGTAACACACTATGTATAACTTACGAGATATCGTATTAAGAGGCAGTTGATTGTGACATTTAGAACAGAAAGTAGCTTTCTGCTTTCTGGAAAAAAAAACACTTGGTTGCGATTGTTTTGTTTTCTGCCGACTCGTTTTATCAGTCGGGCTTTTTCGCAGGCATCTTTACCAGCGGCCGCAGTACCACTTTTAGGTTACACACCAATAGATCGTGCGTAGAAAAGTATATGGCGTCAAGTAGTGCCTAAAATATGATCGTATATCAGGGTTATATGGTTATTTCTTTCTTTGTATGTATTGTTTCTTTTACTAATGTTTGGCCAGATTACTGCCTGTTGCATTAATCTGTGGCGTATTTAATCATGTTTGCGGACGTTACGGGTGCGTGGTTCGGTCGACCTCATCACATGCTGATTCGCTGGGTGTTTAATTTTCGGCGGGTCGCGCTAGGGTGGGGGGGGGGGGTCATACTATGGGCTGTAGCTAAAAATATCGCACGTGAACCTATGTTCTGCTTGTTTTTAAAATAAAGTTGTATAATTGCTCTATAATTTCCTATGGCCCATATAGTCAAACATGGTTACCGATTTTTGTCTAGCAAATTTGGGTTTTTGCATTACTTAACATGGGGATGGTTTTTATTGGTGTGTAGCCTTTAACGTTTTTCTCAGTATAGTAGTAGCTATCGCAAAACTAAATTGTGGCGCTGTTAGCGAAAACTGAACTGCATACGCTCACAGAGACCAACGAGGACTGCTGGGCTAGTTAGTAACATTGTTGCAAAAATTTCAGTTCATTTTATATGTAAACGAAACTGTCTCATAATACTTTTTGCCAGTCACAGCGAAACTATACCTTCATCAGTTCATGTCACGCTTGCAAACATCCTTAAACCTGAGCTTTGGCCGTCCAGTCGGCCTTTTGCCGGCGGCGAGCCCACCGTAGAGCACATCCTTTGGAATACGTTCATCATGCATACGATGAACGTTTCCAAGCCAACGAAAACGTCTTTGTTTCAGAAGAGCAAGAATGCTTGGTAGGTTGGCCTTGGCTAACACGTCAGCATTCGTTACCTTGTCCTGCCAAGATATGCCTAAAATGTTTCGCAGGTAACGAAAATGGAAGTTATTCAATTTCTTTTATTGGTCACAATAATGTAGTCCACGTTTCACTGCCACACAGCAAGCTACTTAGAACATATACGCCCTGTAGATTAGCATTTTGGTGCGAATTTGGTTAGTTTTGAATTTTGACAAGCACGTTTGCTCAACCTACCACAGGTGGTGGCTGTCTTCCTAATGCGAGTTTTTATTTCCTCGTCCAGGGTTACATTATCCGTGGCGGTACTTCCCAGGTAACAAAAATGATTAACCACCTCTAAAGGCATGCATGTTACTTAGGGTAATCACTGGTGGCGTGATAGCCCCTTGGGTCAGCACGACCGTTTTTTTAAAACAATTATAGTTAAAGCGAATAATGCACACGCATTTGAGAGTCGATCAATATGAATCTCTGTAGCGGGCTTTCTGAAGGCGCACCCGGCGCTGCGTCGTCAGTGAATATATATAGGAGTTCTTTAATTAGTAGCGCCTCCGCTTGGACTTATAGCGCGCAATATTAATTAAAAGGTTGCATTATATGTGAAGCGAGGGCGGTGGAGCGTACGGCGCTCCATACTTGTTGTACTCTGTGTTGTACCTGGTGCGCGTGTGGCGCCGCCTGATGGGTGAGTGTACGTTTAGCCTCCTCCTGTATTTCAGTTGAGGCATATTTGAATGTTATCCTGTTTTTAGCTTTAGTTGCATCACGGCAGGTAGTCCGTTATTTTCTGTAATATAGTTTACATGTTTTACTATTATTACGAGTATGCAGTCATGTTTTGGGCACGGTTATGGGGGAGGGAGCGAGGCTAGACAGTAAGGATGCCCAGAATGCATTGCGCCTTCCCCCAGAGCCCCCATAAAAGCGGGTGCCCAGCGCTCTGGAGCAGTTCTGCCCTGGGAGTGACTGAAAGCGGATCATTCCGCGAGCAGTTCTCCCCTCGGAGTAGCTAAATGCGGATCATTCCGCGACCAGCTACTCGCCAGACTGAACGGTGGGCCATCCCGAGAGGCTGGACACGCAGAGCTCCGGATCACGCCGTGTTTGAGACGGGTGATAGACCTTAGCTGGATCGGTCATGGGGAGGGAGCCCCCGAGTGATACCCATTACACGGGTCTGACGCGGCAGTGTATCGCAAGTTACGTAAGGTAGGGTTGGTTGAGCGGGCGTTATATATCTAGGCGTAGGAGTTTCTGGTTTGTATTGTTCATGTCAGGATTGGTGCTGCATAGAGCTGGTGAGTTTGTTGTTTGCCTATGTTCAGGCGTAAGTTCAGGCGTGGTCAACCGGTTGGAACCGGTTAGGTTGTGGATGCCTCGTGGTTTTGTCTAGGCTCATGCCTTCGTCGTATTTGTATCGAATTTCGTGGCATAGAATAAAGTAATGAATTGACTGATCACTTTCAGTGTTGTCTGGCTGTGTCCCGTATGCTTCCTTGTCGTATAGTAGTGTAATCGCTTTACGCGGGTTGAGTTCCGAAGTTGGGAGTCTTATAGTTACGGACATTTAGGTATTCATATTTGCAGGAAGGTTAGTTAATAGTAAGCCCAGGTCAGTTTAAGGAACGAATCAGAGGTTGTCTCCTGATAGGTTTGACTTCAGAGTTTTAAAAGTACACAACGAGAAGTCGAGATTGAAAGATAGGCGTAGGTACGATGGATAGGGATATCCCACCATCGCACCGGCTAAACACTACCCCCTATATATAAAAAGGGGGTACGTTACATATGTAGGCCTAGTTCCATATTGTTTTGTTATCTATCCAGGATATTTCGTGGTTTCACGAATAAATGATTCCTTTACAGTTAACTTCCTGTATCTATATGTGCGGGTAAGAGAAGCTATAGGTAGGGGTCTGGAATGAGGGGGGTGGGGGAGGGGGGGTCCAGCGTCCAGTGTCGATTTTTCAAAATTCTCAGTGTCGAATGTCGATTTTTCACGTTCCGTGTCGCGTTTTGGGTAAATTCAGCATCGTTTTTTCTAAAAAAAATCTGTGCCAATGTCGCTTTTTTAGAACCTCAGTGTTGGAATTTGGGGGTCAATGTCGAATGATTTTTTAAATAGGCCTGTGTCATGTGTCACCATTTACCCCTTCCAGATCCATATAGGTGCCTGGTACGTTCTGTTGACGAACGCTTCAAGTTTGTTGTAAATTAAGCCAGATGTGTTGTAATGTAGGCCTACTTAACTTATGAATGTTCCACATTAATTGTTCCATGCAATGCATACAGCTGAAGTGTGTATGCTGGTTTTGGAAACTTTGTGTCAGAGACAAACCAGTAGGCCTTACGAGCACGTCTACAATTGTCTGCGACACAAACTTTTCGAAACTTGTGCTGGACTTGTACTAAGGCCTAACGATATCTACCTCTCGCCCACTCTCTGAGACATTAAAACAGACGGAGGTCCACGTTGGATCACAGCAAAGGGGTCCACAAAATAATATGGGGCATTCATTACGCCAAAAAAAAAGGGGGGGGGGGAATCTACATCATTGCAAGATGGCTTTCAGTTAATTAGAATTGAAAAACACATAAACAACATCCTCGCATATACGAATGGCATTCATTGTTTCTGCCATCTACTCTGTTATGTACTAAAATGAAATAATATTGCTAAATATGGTCGGAAGAATGGTGAAATATGGTCGGAATGAAAGATTTTGCATGGACAAACGGCAATTCTTCCTCAAAATGGGGCATTGAAAATTAAGTCCTTAACATCCCCTTGCCTGCGGTGGGGGGCGGGGGGGGGGATTAACACTAATGGTCAAAGATTGAGATATTGACACTATAGATGTTACATCTAGATCATTAAATTGTGTACTATTCCTATATATATAAAGCTGATGGTCTACAGACCTACTTTTATTTTCAGTACAGATGATATCACAATGGAAATGTTGAAATGATGCGGTCGCATTTTAGAAGCACCTATCCATATCCTCAATTGTATATGAAGTTCATATAAATGCTACATGTGTACGATTTGGTGGATATCTAAGTTTATAGCTTGAATATACTATGAAAAAAAAGGCTTACCTGGAAAACAACCCGTATCTGGTGAATGATCAGTGGCAAATGCGCAGATTTGGGTGAAGGCATTCGCCACAATTATTTTGACACGGTTAATATTAGCCAATCAGCGGGTTGCAATGTTTGAGCTAATCAAGCTAAGCAAGAGATGAAGAATAGAATGGCATTGTAGCATTAACTTACAAAATGGGTTGTAACATTTGAGATAATCATAGCAATCAAGGTAGGTGACGTATGGACGGCTATTGCTGCATTAAGTCAATTATTAATGTGATTGGGTTGGTACAAACTGAAGAATTTCACGCGGTTACATATATCTAGACCGTTTGCTCTGTGCATCCCATCATCCTCTATGTGGTTTACTCGATCATTACGCCCAGTCGCCAGGTATTCCACCATGTCACACTTTTCCGCATTATTATACATGTATAGCTATATGCACTGCATGTCGTGTATGTGTGTGTGTGTGTGTGGGGGGCGGGCCTTAAGTGTCCTCCAGGTCGTAGCTGTCCCGCATCGCCGAACCCATAAACATGTTAGGCCTACATACGTGAGTGGCCCTGTGAGTGGCCCTTGCGAGTTGGATAGCAAATTGGACTGGTTGAACTTAGGGGCGCACCATTTCATATGGTCGTAGCCGTCACGAGTGCACCATGTCACGTGTTGATGTGCGCTGCAAGTAAATAGTGTGAGCTAGAACCCGGATCTAGGTGGTTCTTGAGCTTCGGTCTATATAAACCTACCTACCGTCTGCTTGCATCATGCAGAATGGTTATATACAGTCATAGTCTGACATAGGCTAGTCTGACATAGTCTGACACCGTCACAATTTGCATTCGGGACGACAACAGGCAATAGCAGTTATAGGCAGCAGCTCTACGCATACGCCCCGTAAGAGGTGGCACAGCTGAACAAGGACTATACATCTAGGGTTCTAGCTGTGAGTTAGCTCCGATATCAAGAAGTTGGAACAACACTGCTGGTCCAATCGCCCCAAACGGGCGGAGAAGGCAAGTATAGTCAGGGCTCGATACTAACTCCTAACATGTACTTGTCCTGTGGGACAAGCACTTTCAATTTTTACTGAAAAACCTGATATTAACTTGCCCTCCCCTTCCCCCCCTCCCCCACCACCAAAAAAAAACTACCAACAAAAAACACATTAGGCGCCTGGGGTGTGGAGTCCCTCCTAGGTGTGTGTGAGGGGCTGAGGGGTCCCTCCTGGGTGTGTGAGGGAGGAGTAAAAGGGCATCTGTCGCGGGTGTATGTGAGAGAGGGGTAGGGTGGGGGCCTCCTGGGTGTGTGAGGGGGAGAGATCTGTCCTGGCTGTATGTGGGAGGGAGGGAAGTCCGTTCTGGGGTGTATGTGAGTGAATGGTTGAGTGGGGGTTCCTTCCTATTTGTGTGTGAGGGGGAGAGAGTCCGTCCCGGGTGTGTGTGAGGGGCGGGGATGAGGTGGGGGGTCCCTCCTATATGTGTGTGAGGGTGAGGGGGTCCATCGTGGGAGTGTACGTGTGTGAGGAGTGGGGATGGGGAGAGGTCCGTCCTGGATGTGTGTGAGGGGCGGGGATGTGGTGGGGGTCCCTCGTATATGTGTGTGAGGGTGAGGGGTTCCATCGCGGGAGTGTACGTGTGTGAGGGTTGGGGATGGGGAGAGGTCCGTCCCGGGTGTGTGTCAGGGGCGGGGATGTGGTGGGGGTCCCTCGTATATGTGTGTGAGGGTGAGGGGTTCCATCGCGGGAGTGTACGTGTGTGAGGGTTGGGGATGGGGAGAGGTCCGTCCCGGGTGTGTGTCAGGGGCGGGGATGTGGTGGGGGGTCCCTCCTATATGTGTGTGAGGGTGAGGGGGTCCATCGTGGGAGTGTACGTGTGTCAGGGGCGGGGATGTGGTGGGGGGTCCCTCCTATATGTGTGTGAGGGTGAGGAGGTCCATCGTGGGAGTGTACGTGTGTGAGGGGCGGGGATGTGGTGGGGGGTCTCTCCTATATGTGTGTGAGGGTGAGGGGGTCCATCGTGGGAGTGTACGTGTGTGAGGTGCGGGGATGTGGTGAGGGGTCCCTCCTATATGTGTGTGAGAGTGAGGGGGTCCATCGTGGGAGTGTACGTGTGTGAGGGGCGGGGATGTGGTGGGGGGTCCCTCCTATATGTGTGTGAGGGTGAGGGGGTCCATCGTGGGAGTGTACGTGTGTGAGGGGTGGGGATGTGGTGGGGGTCCCTCCTATATGTGTGTGTGGGTGAGGGGTTCATCGTGGGAGTGTACGTGTGTGAGGGGTGGGGATGTGGTGGGGGGCCCCTCCTATATGTGTGTGAGGGTGAGGGGGTCCATCGTGGGAGTGTACGTGTGTGAGGGGCGGGGATGTGGTGGGGGGTCCCTCCTATATGTGTGTGAGGGTGAGGGGGTCCATCGTGGGAGTGTACGTGTGTGAGGGGCGGGGATGTGGTGGGGGGTCCCTCCTATATGTGTGTGAGGGTGAGGGGCTCCATCGTGGGAGTGTACGTGTGTGAGGGGCGGGGATGTGGTGGGGGTCCCTCCTATATGTGTGTGAGGGTGAGGGGGTCCATCGTGGGAGTGTACGTGTGTGAGGTGCGGGGATGTGGTGGGGGGTCCCTCCTATATGTGTGTGAGGGTGAGGGGGTCCATCGTGGGAGTGTACGTGTGTGAGGGGCGGGGATGTGGTGGGGGGTCCCTCCTATATGTGTGTGAGGGTGAGGGGTTCATCGTGGGAGTGTACGTGTGTGAGGGGTGGGGATGTGGTGGCGGGTCCCTCCTATATGTGTGTGAGGGTGAGGGGGTCCATCGTGGGAGTGTACGTGTGTGAGGGGCGGGGATGTGGTGGGGGGTCCCTCCTATATGTGTGTGAGGGTGAGGGGGTCCATCGTGGGAGTGTACGTGTGTGAGGGGCGGGGATGTGGTGGGGGGTCCCTCCTATATGTGTGTGAGGGTGAGGGGGTCCATCGTGGGAGTGTACGTGTGTGAGGGGCGGGGATGTGGTGGGGGGTCCCTCCTATATGTGTGTGAGGGTGAGGGGCTCCATCGTGGGAGTGTACGTGTGTGAGGGGCGGGGATGTGGTGGGGGTCCCTCCTATATGTGTGTGAGGGTGAGGGGGTCCATCGTGGGAGTGTACGTGTGTGAGGTGCGGGGATGTGGTGGGGAGTCCCTCCTATATGTGTGTGAGGGTGAGGGGGTCCATCGTGGGAGTGTACGTGTGTGAGGGGCGGGGATGTGGTGGGGGGTCCCTCCTATATGTGTGTGAGGGTGAGGGGTTCATCGTGGGAGTGTACGTGTGTGAGGGGTGGGGATGTGGTGGGGGGTCCCTCCTATATGTGTGTGAGGGTGAGGGGGTCCATCGTGGGAGTGTACGTGTGTGAGGGGCGGGGATGTGGTGGGGGGTCCCTCCTATATGTGTGTGAGGGTGAGGGGGTCCATCGTGGGAGTGTACGTGTGTGAGGGGTGGGGATGTGGTGGGGGGTCCCTCCTATTTATGTGTGAGGGTGAGGGGCTCCATCGTGGGAGTGTACGTGTGTAAGGGGCGGGGATGTGGTGGGGGGTCCCTCCTATATGTGTGTGAGGGTGAGGGGGTCCATCGTGGGAGTGTACGTGTGTGAGGGGCGGGGATGTGGGGGGGGGTCCCTCCTATATGTGTGTGAGGGTGAGGGGGTCCATAGTGGGAGTGTACGTGTGTGAGGGGCGGGGATGTGGTGGGGGGTCCCTCCTATATGTGTGTGAGGGTGAGGGGCTCCATCGTGGGAGTGTACGTGTGTGAGGGGCGGGGATGTGGTGGGGGGTCCCTCCTATATGTGTGTGAGGGTGAGGGGGTCCATCGTGGGAGTGTACGTGTGTGAGGGGTGGGGATGTGGTGGGGGGTCCCTCCTATATGTGTGTGAGGGTGAGGGGGTCCATCGTGGGAGTGTACGTGTGTGAGGGGTGGGGATGTGGTGGGGGGTCCCTCCTATATGTGTGTGAGGGTGAGGGGCTCCATCGTGGGAGTGTACGTGTGTGAGGGGCGGGGATGTGGTGGGGGGTCCCTCCTATATGTGTGTGAGGGTGAGGGGGTCCATCGTGGGAGTGTACGTGTGTGAGGGGCGGGGATGGGGAGAGGTCCGTCCTGGATGTAGTGAGGCTGGAGGTGAATCCACGTACGCGATGGCGTGTGATACATTGGTTCTATCGTCGGTCTACGCGGAAATCAATAGACAAATACAATGGACTGATAAGTATTACAATCGTTTTCGACGTACTATTTGTAAATGCATGTATTCTATTGGAATGATTGCACATAAAATAGTAAGTAAATTGCTAGGTAAATTAATTAAATAATTCAAATATGTTTAAATTATCTAATTTTAATAACATAAACCGTAAGGAAAATTAATTTAATAATTCAAATATATTTAAATTATCTAATTTTAATAACATAAACTGTACATAAGGATATTGCAAGATTTACTATTCAAATCTAACCTGAGTAAGTTATTTATGAAATCAGATATTAACTAATAAACTATATGATACTAAACAAATTCTACTCTAATGCCACTTGTCAAAATATAACTTTGCCAAAGCCCTTATATAATGACAATAAATGTAACTGTACTGTACAAAACTGTAGTCGACGTACACAGTCACAATTGTCAGTGTCATTGAGTGTCCGTGTTGAACACAATAGAAAAAGTCCAAGCACAGGTTAAATCCTGAGGCAACGTCCTGGATCAGCTGATTTTTGACGATCAAGTCTTGCAAGCGTCGACCAGACTTTCAGCCGTTAGGAAGAAAGTCAGAACAAAAGTTCAAATAGTATACACATATGTCATATCTCTTTATATGACATATATGTGTGAAGCGCCCCCCCCCCCACCTCTCCCGCCCCATCCACCCACGATTTAGGCACCTGTGGTTGACCATAGGTGTTAATTGCTTACGATATCGTTTGCCAGCCCTAGCCCCACGCCGGGCTCCATTTATGTAGCAGTTTAGTGGGATTCAAACGCAGCAATCCTTTTCAGCGTTTATTAGGCACTGGGCCAGGGCATTGACTTAAACGTACATCGAAGCTTAATAAACACCTATGAAACAAAGAGAAGTGATAATATAGGCCTATATAAAATCTATACATAATTGGATGTTAATAATAATTTACAGTAATTATTATTACACTGTATATCAATTTATCACGCACGCACGCACACATTTATACTAACTTATGGAATCTGTTTCAATAGCAATAGATGTATAAATCAATAAAATAGCCGTACAATAGCGACTCTCATTTTGGACGGTCGCACAGCTACTGATGTATTTTAACATACCCGCCTTTTCACCTATGCGGTTGTTACGGGTAACCGTCAACAAAACTGACCATTCGCCAGAGGGCGCTGATCGAAACTCCCAATAGGTGTCGCTAGGCAAAATGTCACGGGCAGACCACGAAACCAAGTTGGTTCTGCTGCCACATGGACATAAATTTACTACACATCGTTATAAGAAGGGTAAATTTACGCTTTTTACAAACAGCTCAGGATTAATAGTGGCTGATATATTCAATCAGTACTTCTTTGTTATAGTGAGCTCCAAATGCTTACTTTTAGTCTTATATAGGATCATATATAGATCTATATATTGCTTTCATAAATCACGTATGTCGAATATTATCTGCAACGGTTACAATTACTCAAAGAGCAGTATTTTCCATGAGAATGTGTTTAAAATGATTTAAATGGAAATGATGTAAGATACTAAGACCACAATGCTTGGCCAAACTGGTGCATATCTCGTGGGAAAGTGGCTTAATTTCTTGCTTTTTCTTGCATACTGTGTCATTAACATTCGGGCATCGCTGCTGTTTTTGGCCTCTGTAAACATGATCACGTCTGTCATTTGTACTCAGTTAACATTTACATAGTCAGATGTGTCCAAGACATTTCTTCGAATTATTTTGAGAATCATAATGGACAAAAGGTGGACAATTGTTGTATGACCAGCTTTATGTGAAACCAGCTAGATATGGTAATAACATTATGTGTTATACGCCGTATTGTATTATGCCTTGTAAAGCATTATAAGTATGCATACGCATCAACCTCATTTGCGACTAAAAATCTGACTCAAATGTTCTGCTGATTTCTATTGTTGCCTTATATTTCTTATATATCAGGTATATATGATATAAATGTGGGCCGGCCGGGTACCCTTTGAACCAGGATTTTCCATATATATTACTACCAAGGTAAGGATGGCGAGGTCACAACTGGTGGGTTGTGCCCCACATAAGTCCAAAAAATAAGTGTGAACAAATAAGGGAAATAAGGAATGTTTAATACAATTTTGCATGCTTCATTTTCATTAATTTCAGTGAGTATCCCTGTGTATAGCAGAAACAAGATGACAGATTCTAAGATCTTGTGCACCGGCCACGAGCCATTCGACCTGGCAATGATGACGTGGACTCCCCCAACGTGCAAGAGCCGGCCCTGGATCCCACGTCCAGTCCGCCCCAGGTACGCCCGGGAGTCGGAGCGTCTGGATTCATTCTCGGCTGGCTGGCCGGAGACGGCGGAGGCGCGGCCCCGGGATCTTGCCTCATCCGGGTTCTACTTCCTCGGGCGCCAGGACATCTGCGAGTGCTTCTCTTGCAAGCTGCGTCTGCACAACTGGCGCTGGGGGGACGCGCCCTCTAGCGTCCATCGGCGACAATCTCCACACTGCAAGATGGCGCTTGGGGTGGACGACCAAAACCTGGCTCTTGGGGAGGACCTCAAATCTGACGAGGGGAGTAGTGGTTTGGCATTCAATGAATCCTTGAGGGAGCGAGCTCTCGGGGTAGCCGAAACGGAGGAGGAAAAACGGGATTTGGTCACGGATCATGTGGTGGATTCATCCATAGCGGATGCCCAACTCAGCGAGCTCAGGGGGAAGAAATCCCATCGACAACGCAAAGTGAAGCTTGAGGATCGCAAGGAGGAGTTTAGGACAAAGGCTAAACGGCTGTCGTCGTTCCAAGATTGTTGGCCCAAGGAGAGCATCGTGCCGGCCAGTGAGCTGGCCAAGGTCGGGTTTTACTTCGGGGGCACCAAGGACCGCGTCATCTGTGCTTATTGCCCCCAGATCCTGCTGAACTTTGTGCCCGGAGACACAGCCTACGGCGAGCACTTCAAGCACTCCGGAAAGTGCCCCTTCCTGAAGTGTCTCAGCGATCCAGAAGCACCGCGACTCCCGGAGATGAAAGATGAGGAGGATTTGCTACCGAAAGATCCAGAAGAATGTATTGATGAGAGTTCTGATGGTCCATCGCTTGACGAAGTGATGCAATTCGTGGAGATACTTGGCTACTCCAGAGATAAGATTGAGGCTGCTGTAGAAGAACTGCAGCTCGCTGGAGGTGAGTTAAGATGCGATAAGATAAGGATGTGTTAACGGATGGATTGTACTCGTGGCCTTTGGGTGATGAGATAAGCTGGGTAACCAGGGTAATTCTACTTAAGCTGTTTTGCCTAAACAGGTAAGGTGACATATTTGACCTGCACCGACACGACAATTCACCCTGTAGAGGTCCGCGACGTCTCTGTCGCGTTCCTATGTAAATGTAAATCAGTGAAGATATGGCAAATCAAATATATAATATATGATAAACATGTTGACACGTGTTCATCCAACCCCATGTCATTGTCCACGAGATTTAATTGTTAGCTCAATTTAGTCTTTATGGGCACCAAAGTGGCCTAAAACACGAACATTTTCCTTAATTTTCCAGTCAAGCATATCACATCAATATTTCTGCTGGATACGATCAACGCTGGTGTGAATAACAATCCAAAGAAACGCAAGAAGAAAACCAAGAAAGAATTAGGTATGTGTTGCCCCTTGTTGTTTTGGGAACATGGGGAACTGAAAGCCTGTGCATATATTTCTATTTATGCCCTCACGTGCCCTCATGGGGGTATCTCTGACGCAGTGGTTAGCGCACTAGACAGCTCAATATGTTCTGGGTTCGTTGGAATCCGGGCCTGGTCGGTACTCATAAACCACACGTAGATTACGCATGACATTATACAGTTCCAGATATCGTGACCTTTGCATCTGCCGTATATATTGCCACTAATAGCATATCTAATTGGAAAATACCGCAATCCCTGCGTCACTAGTTGTGAAAGGACTCCTGGAAATGTCCTGCGTAATTAAGCTACGTGTGGTTTATGAATACCGCCCCCGGGAACCTATAATCTGGATTGTGTCTCATCCATTCATTCTTCGTCATCCTGGGAGATTCATTCACCCAGTTATGTGCGCAATTTAAGCGGCCTAATACACTCAATTCATTCGTTAATTCTACAAATCTACACGTATGGGGGTTAAATTCACTAAGATTTGTGCCATAAAAAGCATTTGGCATTGCTTCTCGTAATGTGTGATATGGATTATCCCAGCACCAATGTCATATGCTAGCTACCTCCGCCGAAAGGGTCGGACAGTCTTGTGGTGAAATAGCCCATGCCAGCAAGATCGCCAGGAAGAGACGATGAAGGCTGTCAATCATTCATTGACGTCATCACTGTTGCTTTTATTCAATCATGTGGCGAAAAAGGTCCTCGACGTGCGTTATGTCCGACAAACAAGTCCGACAAACAAAGCAGCAAGTCACTTTCTTGTCAGTTTCAGACATGATTACTTTTCACTTGTATCCACCATCAGCTGTGGTTATCAATTTCATACTGACAAAAGCACTCAGGCGTGGGCGGCGGGACTGAGCGGGGAGTGTATGTTAATGAGGATGGTACCGTGTTTGTTAGTATTCCTTTCCGGTGCCTTTCTCTGTATTAAATGTTATTTACTTGCAGAAATGGAAACACTAAAGGCCGAGAACACACGTCTCAAGTTAAAATGTTACGGTTGTGAGAACATGGCGAACATGTTACTGTTGCCCTGTGGCCACCTGGTTAGCTGCGACCAGTGCTGCGATCAGCTTATTAATTGTCCGCGGTGCGGTAAGAAAGTGCTGGGAGGCGCGAAAACCTTCATGGTCTGAGTGATAGTGGCCGCCGTGACCCCGCCGTGACCCCGCCGTGACCCCGCCGTGACCCCGCCGTGACCCCGCCGTGACCCCGCCAGGCTCTCCGATGGAGGACAGATGCATAGAGAGCGCGTGGAGGCAGGTTAAGCATCATCGAATGAATTTGAAAGAGGCTGGCAAATTTAGCCTTTAGTTCTTATGGTGTTGTGCAGGTACAATCAAATACAGTTTTATTCTTTGTTACACTTTTGTATTTGACTTTATCGTAAGATTTAGTTTTTCGCGCATTTTAGGTGAATGTTGCTTTTGTCGCAAGCCCTTTGCATTTGGTTGGTTGACCATTGTGTTGACTGTGGGTTCAACTCCCATCAGGGTTTTACATAGCAGCTTCATGAAAGTGTGCATATATATATATATATATATATATATATAAAAAGAAAAACTTTGTATATGTTGCATCTGACAATAAAACGTATGCCACTTCACAAATGTAGTCATTTCTGGCTGAATACTCTAGTCCTGCATCATATGTGTATTTTGGCCAATATGAGATATAAACGAAGGCAATTGAAGTTTTTTTTTTATTATCACAAGAAAGAAACCAATGTAAATATTTTCAACGGATTTTTTCATATTAGGCCTACACGTTTTCATCGATATGTAGGTTTATCTGTATAACATAGCAGATACATTTTTTTTTAATGCACTCACACCAACATCCGCGCAGTATTCCACTTGGATCCATATGGGAGCTTGTCTGGTTGGTTGACATATCTTGTGTGAAAAGTGCCATATTTATTAAGACAAAATATCTATGGCCAAAATTTCCTGAGAATGATACATGAGCAAAGCAAGGACAAATCTCGAAAGCATGCTGTTGTTTGTCTCGACATACAGGTCAAGTACATCAATATTCTTTTTGGTATGTGAACAGAGGCACAAGGTAGTGGGATAACAGATTCAACAGACATTTTACATATATCCCTATATACAGTCTGCAAAAGGAAACAGACAAAGACTTTAACAAAATTAACACAAAGGAATTATGAGTCAGAAGACAAAAAAAAAGAGGAAGGACAATGTGGGGACAATCAAATTGAAATACTGGGTATACAAAATTAATCTATATCTTGGAAAAACAATCCTACCAGAATTTCCAGCAGCATTTTACTCTGTCAGGCAAAAATCACATAATGAGCATCCTCTTTGCGGGACCTTTCACCAGAATATTGTGTAAATCATTGAGTAAATCATACTTTAGGTAGAAGATTGGTACAGCGCGCACCGAACAAAAGATGGGAAAAATAATAAAATTGGATATCAAGGTAGATGTCACATATCCGTTTATATGTCACGTAAAAGTTTAGACACAGAATCATATAAAAAGAATAATGAAAGGGCATTTCTGCAAGTGCGCAATCACTGGTACCTGCGCAATCACTGGTCCACACTTTATTTATTAGCTTTAAATCATTAAAATTAGGATTTAAAAAATAATATTAAATTAAGCAATCAAACAAATTGCATTTAAAATTTAGATAGAAAGTTATTATTACAAAGCTTCTAGAAAACGCTACTGTCACACCCAAAATAGTAAAATTTTGCCGAACTGGAGCCAATCATTGCTTTTGCCGAACTGGAGCCAATCATTGCTTTTGCCGAACTGGAGCCAATCATTGCTTTTGCCGAACTGGAGCCAATCATTGCTTTTGCCGAACTGGAGCCAATCATTGCTTTTGACAGTTTTTTTTATGGTCATTCACACTGAATGTGAGTTCAGCCGTGAAAGAGGGGCTATGTGCTTAAGAACCGGTAAATCAGTAAATCTTGGAGAGCTATTGAGCGGGATTGAACCTTAGGAAAGTCAACGTTCTGAGCTATTTATTGGTAGGCCCTACACTATTTGTTGATATCGCCTGTTTTGCCATAATGGACCAGAGCTGAACATTGTAGCAAAATATGACAGTTCATGGTAATTATGGCGGCTGAGACGTCAACGCTTCAACTGACGATTTTTTGTACCGAAAAACCCGAAAGGCCCGCAAAACAATACACAGTGATAGACTACGATGTGTTATGTTACAAATGTGACTTTTTATGTTATGTGTTAACACCCTGCAAGCGAACGTTACGCCACTTTATCATTCACAAGCAGGAACACTTCGCAAATTTCCCCTCCTGACAGCTCGCACTCCGGCTGGGCGCCAGATTAATTTCGTCCTTCTGCGGACGAGCGAGAGGTCATTTCACAAAGATCCATTGACATATCTGCATGGACTTAGGTTCGTCAAATGGATACCTATGGTAGTGGATTTTCGCTTACGTATAGCCATCGCCCTAACTGTATTTGCCTTTTACGCCCTATCGGGTAATTTATTATCGATTATGAAGCACAAGAGCCCTTCGCATGCAAATCACTGAAGTAATATGTTCATTTATAAAATCGGCAAAGGCAAAAGTACATGCTGAAAGCGCACGAATGGAAAGTACATCAATGGAAAGTAGGCCTACATGGGTGGAAACTGTAGTACATGGAAGCAAAGTACATGAATGACAAGTACATGAATGCAAAGTACACGAATGAAATGTACATGAATGGAAGTTACATGGATGAAAAATAGGCTACATGAATAAAATGCTGAATATAGCATAATGAATTGTGGCCCCGATTACCCGCCATACTATTCCTTCTAGCGTCTGAATCAAGCTGAATAACTCTCGGTGTAGGCAGTGAGGGTGAATCTCGCAACAGCTCTTCAACCATCATACACAGAACTCATGTTGTGGGAAACACTTGCCATCTTTGCAACGCATCCAGAAGCATGCAATGGCACAGTATTAGCATATGGGACGTAGATCTCGGGGATCTAAATATCTTGTCTTTCATATATTGGGGGCAGCTGCGCATGGGGGGACAATTTCGCATGTCACTCCGCAACAAAACTTATGTCGACATAACTATTTTTGTTGGCCTATATTCAAATAGATACACCATACACAAAATGTCATTATGGTGTGCATACAGTGCACATAAAGGGTGTAATGTATGTAATTGACCAATTGTTGCTGGTACATCCATTCTTATGACATTCACCACAGGAGGGTCGATCGGTAACTAACTGTCGAACCATGGTGAATACTGCGCATATTTATGCTTGTCCCGCAGCCTTTGACAGTCTCTTCGCCTCCACCATAGCTCTCAGCATCGTCATATGGCCTCAATGGGAGAAGGAATCTTTATCCTGCGACCACACAGACATGGCCACAGCGGGGCTCGAACCAACTAGCGATCCACGTGCCGTTAGGCTCTCATGTGTCCATAGCACTCAAGGCGAGCGCTCTAACCCACTGAGCTAGAGGCTGGGCCGCCCCCCTTGGTTTTGGAGCAGATTGCATATCTTTGTTCTCACGAATGACCAGTGAGAATTAAGCCTCCAAGCTCCAGAGTGTTTGGTTCTGATACGCTTGCAAGAACGTGTATATCTAGTCAATGTACCTGCATTGTAACTATTTGTACAAATACACACTGTCTGGCTGTGGTTCATGATAATTTTGTTTCTAAACCATACATTAAATTTGAAAGCGTCTTTAAAGCAGTATGCTACTTTTTAAAGCTTACGACGACAAATTGTGAAATCTTCACGAGATACATCTGTAGGCTTATTAATACAGCGCAATAATAAAAAAAAGGTGTTTTGAGGCTGCTTTTACTTTTAAACATGGCGGCCTATGGGATTTTTTTCGGGTATTTTCGCCCATTGTATTTTTTATCGTACAAAAACAGACGGTAATCCATGCTGATTTTTTTCGCAAGGAGTACTTTGGGATAAGCTTACAAGAACAATACGATAATATTGATAGGTTTTCAGGCTACTTTTTTTGGCAATGTATGCATGAACCGTCTCAACCGCAACCCTTATTGAAACTCAGCAGTCAGTTGGAAATTCGGGGAATAAAAAACAAACTGGCCGCATAGGTCCTGATATATTCTTTATATATTATTGGCTGTTATGTACATTAGTTTGATATTAAGATATTGAAAAGACAATATATAAAATATAAAAATATAGGCGGCGCCACCGTGATCCCTCGTACTATCTGACATTTTCTAGATAATTAAAAGCATTTCATATATTTAACAGTTGGGTGAAATGTTATTCACTGCATCTCATTGGGTCGCCCCCCTAAAACAAACAAATTTAAAAATGGTAAGTGCTATGTCAAAAGCAGCGATTCGATGTCGGCCATTTAAAAGTAAGTTATCAATAACAAGACCGTGTATGTTTTATGACTGACATTTATTATTATTCCATTTTACATCCTTCCATGACCATACAAAACATAAGTTGATAGTTGCCAATGAACATCACAATTTGCTCTTCGACCCTGTTTAGTTAAGTAATAAGATTTCAATGACATTTTTGACTTGTGCAATAAAATATTGTGTATTAAGTTACCACAAAACAGGGTTCCACGCGCAAGACTCTTATGTTCATGGAGACATTCAAGATATTACTTAAACCCCAATATACTACGCCATCACAATAGAAAATAAATGAGCTGTTAAATTTGTTTTACTGGCAATGATCCCATTTCCCAGAAAACTGACCTGAACTGTATACGTGGTGTGAAAAAGGGGCAATGTTTTTCAGTCTTTTCCGCAGACAGCCCCTGCGCGGCGCTGCCGCGTCTGCGCTCCGTGGGTGAGTTCGGATATGCGATCGGAGTAATCGGCGCGGATATTTGGAGCATGCGGACTCAGTCTTTCCGCTAATAGGCGGATCAATATTAACCGAACGCAAAATCCGCGGTCCGCGTGAATGTTGCACTTACTGGACTGCCCAAATTATGAAGATCGTTAAATAGCGCCATAAAATATATCAACGGATACGTATTGTGTTCATTATCTTATTCTCGTTGTTATAATATTATTTACAGATTTTTTGCAGGTCGCAATACTACTATATATATATTAAATGTATTGGACGCCATGTTGGAATCCTCGTGATCCTCCTCTGGGTGGGGAGTAAGGTCTGGGAGTAAAATGTACCCCGTGACCGCCCTATCGGACCACAATTTCTCCGCATTCGGTTATGCACTCCGCGGAGTCTGACTACTCCGCTCGCATACCCGAACTCACCACGTGCCTCCGCCCAGATTCGCTGGGAACCAGCCTGCCTGCTCTAGGCCGGTTCCCAGCCTACCGCCCAGAGGCAGAGCCCCTAGCGGAGTGAGTCAACGGAGCGTGTAGACTATGGTGGTTTTATATTGTTTACGTATACAACTTCAGGGTGTTTTTGTAAGACAGCCAGATAACATCGCAACACAAATGTCTCGGCCAAGTTTTGTTTACTTGGTAAGCTGATGTGTTTTGTGGCTGTGTCAACAACGTATTTATTAGGTCGTCACCGTAACTAAGTGCGCTGTACTTTGGTACTTGAAGTTGAAGCCTCCACATAACAGTCAGGCGGCACTGACTGTTTAATGATCAGTCACCATATCGGTTTTGAGTAAACAGTTGCGCAGCAAATAAATAGTATGAGCTAGAAGCCGGATCTAGGTGGTTCTTGAGCTTCGGTCTATATATTAAACTACCTACGGTCTACTTGCATCATGCAGAATGGATATACAGTCATAGTCTGACATATAGTCTGACGCAGTCACAGTGTATTCGACAAAAGGATACCAGTAGCAGTCAGGCAGCAACCCTACGTATACGGCCCGTAAGAGGTGACACAGCCGGACAAGGACTATGCATCTATAGGGTTCTAGCTGTGAGTTGTCAAGATATCAAGAAGTTGGAACAACACTGCTGGTCCAATCAGGCAAGTATTAGTTGTGTTAGCCGCAGACTCCCCTCTGGGTCGTAGATGCAACCCTACACGCACCATTAGAAAATGCCAAGTTCGGCAGTTCGGGGCAAAGCGCTCGATGGTTTCACAATGTCTCGCCTTTTTAACTTCATATCTTGATAAAGTTATCTTTAATTAAACGACTAATCGAATTTTTGCTTGCATATGTACCGATTTAGTCTATATTCTGGCAACCAAAACAACACCTTCAACCTGCCTGGCTGGTTCAAAACAAATGTCGGAGGACGAAAATGGTTCGTTGCGCATGACCGGAAAGAGAGTCACCGTAAAACTGCGTAGATGCAATGCGGCGCTCCTTATAGCCTATAACAGCATGTGGTTGATTATCGTGCACTTGATGTTTTAAATTTGTGTTATTATTATTTAACGCTGCCATTTTGGTGAAACAAATTTTATTTATGCACAAAACTTTATTTGTTCGGTCTTTGTTTAGCACTGAGTGCATTTTCACTTGAGTGTTACATAATTAAAATGTTAAGTGCATGCTGGCATATGAGGAGCGCCGCATTGCATCTACGCAGTTTTACGGTGACCTTCTTTCCGGTCATGCGCATCGAACCATTTCCGTCCTCCGACATTTGTTTTGAATCAGCCAGGCAGGTCGAAAGTGTTGTTTTTGGTGGCAAGAATATAGACTAAACCGGTACATATGCAAGCGAAAATTAGATAAGTCGTTTAATTAAAGATAACTTTATCAAGATATGAAGTTAAAAAGGCGAGACATTGTGAAACGAACGAGCGCTTTGACCCGAACTGCCGAACTTGGCATTTTCTAATGGCGTGTGTATGGTTGCATCTACGACCCAGAGGGGAGTCTGCGGCTATAGTTGTGTATATGGATATAAATGTATTACACATCATCATAAAATCATACTTTGTTATAGTGAGCTCCAAATGCATACTTTTAGTCTCATGTAGGATCATATATAGATCTATATATTGCTTTCATAAATCACGTATTTCGAATATTATCTGCAACAGTTACAATTACTCAAATAGCAGTATTTTCCCTGAGAACGAAATGATTTAAATGCAAATGATGTAAGATACTAAGACCACAATGCTTGGCCAAACCGGTGCATATCACGTGGGAAAGTGGCTTAAATTCTTGCATACTGTGTCACCAACATTCGGGCATGGCTGCAGTTTTTTGCCTCTGTAACCAGCATGATGACGTCTGTCATTTGTACACAGTTAACATTTGCACTTCGAATTATTTTGAGACTCATAATGAAGGAAGACAATTGTTGTATGACCAGCTTTATATGAAACAAGCTGGTTGGTAATAACATTATATGCGACCCGCGGTATTGTATAATGCCTTGTTAAAATTTCAAGATCGATATAGGGTCAATTTGTGACTTAAAATCTGACTCAAATGACTTCTATTGTTGTCTTATCGTCGTATTTATTATATATTTATATATATATATGATGGGCCGACCGGGTACCCTTTGAACCAGGGTTTTCCATATATATTACTACCAGAATAAGGAAGGTGGGGTCCCAAATATAGGGGGTTGTACCCAAAAGTCCACAAAATATGTGTGAGCAGACGAGGGAAACGAGATTGCGTCACCCGTAGGGTGAAAATGACGTAAAACGTATAATCCGGATTATGTCTTCGGTCCACTACAATAGCCTTGACCTTAATAATTGACTTGACTGACTTTACTTGTCACGTATTTAGCCCCTCAGATCCAGATTGACACCTTAGATCCAAATTTGACACCTTAGATCCAAATTGACCCCTCAGATCTATATTTGGCATATTTGTTACATCAGATCCATATTGACATCTCAGATCCGGCAGCTCTTAAACTGTCGCTATAGTGAGCATCCTCTCTGTCGGCCCCATCCCAAAAGTAAAATCACTCTTTAGTTTCGCCCCTAGGCTCAACGATCTCGCTCGGTGGACAGCTGAAACCAAACTGCCCGTTTATTTAGTTTCGGTCTACATTTTTAGTTTCTACATCCCTACCATCCACATTAGTTTCATAGCAACCAACTGAATCATCACCCACCCCAGCTCGACCCCCCCCCCCGGCCTTGCCCCCCACAACAGTATACCTACACTGGCATCGCGGTCACTGGCACCGCTCGCGACAGTGATAAGCCTCACTGTAGTGTTGTTATGATACGATTTAGCGAGGCGCGCTGTGTTGACATCTCGATAAGCCAAGTGACGAGTCTCCGGCGACACATCATGGATGTCGACCAGCTGTTTTTAATAGTTGATAGCTCTCGTAGGGTGCTATGTTAAATTTAGCAATTTTTTGCAGACAAACTAATTAGGCGATTTTCAAATTTACGCGATAAAAGTTTCTGACGGGCTTAATACGTGACATAATGTACAGCGTCATTAAATAAACACTGTGAACGTTACAGCGACTTTCCCGATTTTTTGTCCTATCTACCAATGGTTAAGGAACAAACAAAACAATCCTGTGACCTTGACCTTTGACCTACATACCCCGCTGACGAATTTGACCGAGCCATGTCGGAGACCTACCTGTACATAAACATATTCAACAAAGAGAAGTCGAAGCCTGTTATGTCATGTCTTTAATAATTAAATCAGCTGCCCCACAAAATTAGCGAATAAATTATTCAATGTTAAAACTGGATGTATACTTCAAATTTAAGGTAATTTATAAGCGACGGGCTAAATGTCTGTTGCCAAGCAGAGCGCGCTTGGTGACCGCCCATCGGCTGCTGTCATAGTGAGTGATTAATTGTGACGTGAAAATGTTATAAACATGACTTCACAATGGGAGTTCCTAAGCAACCGAATGATATACCACAAGCACGTACATGGTATACGTCTTCCTGCCAAAGATATTTTTATGGCAAGCCGAAGTGAGATTAATTTTAAATATTAATCTAGATGTATCCCCTCGGAATATCTGAATTAATAAATATACGCTGGCATTAGTAGCACCTATCCATATTAAAATTTTACATGCTTTATTTTTCATTAATTTTAGTGTCCCTGTATATAGCAGAAACAAGATGACAGATTCTAAGATCTTGTGCACCGGCCACGAGCCATTCGACGTGGCAATGATGACGTGGACTCCCCCGACGTGCAAGAGCCGGCCCTGGATCCCACGTCCAGTCCGCCCCAGGTACGCCCGGGAGTCGGAGCGTCTGGATTCATTCTCGGCTGGCTGGCCGGAGACGGCGGAGGCGCGGCCCCGGGATCTGGCATCATCCGGGTTCTACTTCCTCGGGCGTCAGGACATCTGCGAGTGCTTCTCTTGCAAGCTGCGTCTGCACAACTGGCGCTGGGGGGACGCGCCCTCTAGCGTCCATCGGCGACAATCTCCAGACTGCAAGATGGCGCTTGGGGTGGACCTCGAATCTGACGAGGGGAGTAGTGGTTTGGCATTCAATGAATCCTTGAGGGAGCAAGCTCTCGGGGTAGCCGAAACGGAGGAGGAAGAACGGGATTTGGTCACGGATCATGTGGTGGATTCATCCTTAGCGGATGCCCAACTAAGCGAGGTTAGGGCGAAGAAATCCCATCGACAACGCAAAGTGAAGCTTGAGGATCGCAAGGAGGAGTTTAGGACAAAGGCTAAACGGCTGTCGTCGTTCAAAGATTGTTGGCCGAAGGAGAGCATCGTGCCGGCCAGTGAGCTGGCCAAGGTCGGGTTTTACTTCGGGGGCACCAAGGACCGCGTCATCTGTGCTTATTGCCCCCAGATCCTGCTGAACTTTGTCCCTGGAGACACAGCCTACGGCGAGCACTTCAAGCACTCCGGAAAATGCCCCTTCCTGAAGTGTCTCAGCGATCCAGAAGCACCTCGACTCCCGGAGATGAAAGATGAGGAGGATTTGCTACCGAAAGATCCAGAAGAATGTATTGATGAGAGTTCTGATGGTCCATCGCTTGACGAAGTGATGCAATTCGTGGAGATACTTGGCTACTCCAGAGATAAGATTAAGGCTGGTGTAGAAGAACTGCAGCTCGTCGGAGGTAAGTTAAGATGCGATAAGATAAGGATGTGTTAACGGATGGATTGTACTCGTGGTGTTCAGCCTATGGGTGTTGAGATAAGCTTGGTAACCAGGGTAATCCTTCTTAAGCTGTTTTGCCTAAACAGGTAAGGTGACATATTTGACCTGCACCGACACGACAATTCACCCTGTAGAGGTCCGCGACGTCTCTGTCGCGTTCCTATTTAAATGTAAATCAGTGAAGATATGGCAAATCAAATATATAAAATATGATAAACATGTTGGCACGTGTTCATCCCACCCCATGTCATTGTCTATGAGATTTAATTGTTAGCTCAATTTAGTCTTTATGTGCACCAAAGTGGCCTAAGACATTTTCCTTAATTTTCCAGTCAAGCACATCACATCAATATTTCTGCTGGATACTATCAATGCTGGTGTGAAAAACAATCCAAAGAAACGCAAGAAGAAAACCAAGAAAGAATTAGGTATGTGTTGCGCCTTGCTGTTTTGGGAACGTGAGGAACTGAAAGCCTGTACGTATATTTCTATTTGTGCCCTCACGTGCCTTCATGGGGGTCTCCCTGACGCAGTGGTTAGCGCACTAGACAGCTCAATATGTTCTGGGTTCGTTGGAATCCGGGCCTGGGCGGTACTCATAAACCACACGTAGATTACGCATGACATTATACAGTTCCAGATATCATGACCGTTGCATCTGCTGTATATAATGCCACTAATAGCATATCTAACTGGAAAATACCGCAATCCCTACGTCAGTAGTTGTGAAAGGATTCCTGGAAATGTCCTGCGTAATTAGGCTACGTGTGGTTTATGAATTCCGCCCCTGGGCACCTATAATCTGGGTTGTGTCTCATCCATTCATTCTTCGTCATCCTGGGAGATTCATTCACCCAGTTATGTGCGCAATATAAGCTGCCTAATACACTCAATTCATTCGTGAATTCTACAAATCTACACGTATGGGGTTTAAATTCACTAAGATTTGTGCCATAAAAAGCATATGGCATTGTTTCTCGTAATGTGTGATATGAATTATCCCAGCACCAATGTCATATGCTAGCTACCTCCGCCGAAAGGGTCGGACAGTCTTGTGGTGAAATAGCCCATGCCAGCAAGATCGCCAGGAAGAGACGATGAAGGCTGTCAATCATTCATTGACGTCATCACTGTTGCTTTTATTCAATCATGTGGCGAAAAAGGTCCTCCACGTGCGTTATGTCCGACAAACAAGTCCGACAAACAAAGCAGCAAGTCACTTTCTTGTCAGTTTCAGACATGATTACTTTTCACTTGTATCCACCATCAGCTGTGGTTATCAATTTTATACTGACAAAAGCACTCAGGCGTGGGCGGCGGGACTGAGCGGGGAGCGTATGTTAATCAGGATGGTACCGTGTTTGTTAGTATTCCTTTCCGGTGCCTTTCTCTGTATTAAATGTTATTTACTTGCAGAAATGGAAACACTAAAGGCCGAGAACACACGTCTCAAGTTAAAATGTTACGGTTGTGAGAACATGGCGAACATGTTACTGTTGCCCTGTGGCCACCTGGTTAGCTGCGACCAGTGCTGCGATCAGCTTATTAATTGTCCGCGGTGCGGTAAGAAAGTGCTGGGAGGCGCGAAAACTTACATGGTCTGAGTGATAGTGGCCGCCGTGACCCCGCCGTGATCCCGCCATGTTCTCCTATGGAGGACAGATGCAGAGAGAGCGCGTGGATGTCAAGTAAGAACATACTTTTTACACCACTATATAATGGGTACCTGCCGAAAACTGAGCATCATCCCGATGTGTATAGTGATGGTGCATACATATATTACGGTAAATTTCTGGGGAATATTAAGGCAATATACTGTCTGCTGAAGGTTCATGCGGTGCATTTACATACGAAACAAAATGTACAAAATATTTATATATTATATCTTGGTACTGGTACAGACAGCGTCACATTGTACGACATGGGTTGAGAGTTTGGTCGCAACATATGCATGATATAAAGCTACGACAATGTACTTCTTTCAACGATGACAACTGTTAACGATTTCAAAAAAGTTAAAGCTGCGACCAGTGTTGCGAGACGCTCCTTACGTATCCTCGGTGCGGTAAGGATGTGTTGGGAGGCGCGAAAATTGACCTGTCGTGATTAAGAAAAACACGCGTTATCACGCCAGGTTCTCCCATGGGGAGCAGATGGAGAGAGACCATGTCCACCGACCTGAAAAACTTTCACGGTTGCTGTCACCTTGGCATTCGCGATTTGAGCGAACATTATGCTGACGTCAGCAACTGGAATTGTCGGCATGATAACGTCTTAGTGACGTCACCGACGTGAGCGGTAATCATAAAGACGTCGGTGACTAGAGTGGCACGTAGGCATTGCCAACTAGTGTTTATTTATTATTGTCAGACAGACAAGAACAATTGACTCGAATTTTGATCGCCTATGTGGTGATTGTGATTGACGATTATCGTGCAACTGCAGATAAGTTTCATTTTTAAATGTCTTATTATTTAATGCAGAGTATAACTATGATAAGTGCTGTGTAATGAACTATTAACGTTTAATTTATTCTAGTGTTAAGTTGAGACTATCTAACGTGTAGTGTAGTGTCTATTACGGGTGTTTTAACTGTATGCCACAACCTGGGTCTGACGAATAAATTTATATTATGGCAAGCAGAAGCTGTTCTTGTTCGATATTGCGAACTCTTGCTACATACATGTAGCTTAAGGGATATCGTTATGAGGTCAACGACTTCAGCGGACATCACGATGACGTGATCCACTGAATTGTCGTCATGATAACGTTAGCGACTGCATGTTTGTATAAAGGCTTAAAACCGAGTTTGTCAGTAAGCTTAAATGTGTTTTAATCTCGGTTTATCGAAATTATAATCTAGATTTATTGCACAAAGGGCTCGCTATATATACACTATATGTTATGGCATTTCTTGATGAAAGCAATATCGATTTTCTATATTAAATTTTTTGTTGTTGCAACTGGGTGTAGCATTTCCAACAACAATAAAGTAACTGGCTGAACACATTCTTTAAAATGCGATTTAATAGATTATTATAACAAGGGTTGCGGTCGGCCAAGTGACAAACAATGACGAAATCTGTCAAACATAGCTTGAGAAGAAAGACGAAAATCGGGGTGATAGGTGCAACTTAATTGAAGATGTTAGTACCGACTGCGGCTAAGTACATGCACTATCGACGGGGTTTTAGGCCGAAACGTCACCGCGCCGTCAGTCATTTGGCGTATCGAGGCTTTATAACAGGATTGGCCATGCTAAAGTGTGATTATTTTCTAGTGTCCAAACTACTGGTTCGATTTCGATGTCATTTGGCAAACATGATGTCCGTAACATAGGAACATGTTGCTCCGCCTGCATTCATGTAGTCACAGCGATTTGTTACACTTTTGGCAATGTCAAAATTTGATTATCCAATACCTCGAAAATTATAAATGTGAGGTAAGTAAGTCATCAACGCGTTTGCGCCTCTCTCTGATGAATACTCTCAAGCAAACTGCGAATCTGTAGACCAAAAACTAACGATAACACATATGTCGTGACATTTACCTTGCTGTGACCTTGACCTTGCTGTGACCTTCACCTTTCTATGACCTTCACCTTGGAAGCGTACGTGACCTTGACCAATATAGTTATTCGCGCCCAAATAATGTCAAGTGTCACGCGAGGTTTTGTTCGTCTGACTTGTAGCCTTCATAGAGAAATTGAGCAGTCACAAAGTAATCAAGTGTACACACAGACAGCATTCTTCAGTTGCACTTTAAATGCGATATAGTGTCTCATAGAATAATGATCTGTTATATTTCCATCAAGATGGCTTCAAGTATAGACACATGCACAATGTCGAAATGAGTAAACCTTCACTTCATGACAAATATAAATGTACGCTTACTAATTAATACAGTTTATCAATCGATAAGTAGTGAATGTATTGCCTATAGTGACACACCAAGAGAACCAACCCTGGAGAAAATGACAGGCGAACGTCTTCTGGGCGTCGCTAGCCATGTGTTGTATGGCTATATGGTTGAAGAATCATAGCCCTGTTGCATTCTATAATCGCGAATCCCCAAGAATTAAGGAGAACAAAAGCGAATCTCCAAGATTAGGACATTTCAAAGTTGGGCGCGAAAAAACGCCCTAATGGTGATATCGCGAATATCGAGCAATTCACAGACTACTATAACGGATCGCGGAAATTAGGGAAAGGGTCTTCGCGTTGAAAAAGGAATTGTACGGATAACGATCCTCAAAAATTGCCAACAGCTGATTGCGAATCTCCAATAATTCTTGGATGCCAATCACGAACATCGGAAAAGGTGTCCCCCCCCCCATATAGTGAAAAAAGAACTTCACATGACAAATTGAATTGCTTAAACATAGCTTTCGTAATTGGTTTCAGTGAACTACAAGTATGTATACAACGTACATCACTGATGTGGCCTAGACATTCTTCAAAAGTTCTTAAAGTCCTGATCATTAATGCCTACTGGCCCAATTAAAGATTGGCAATAACATGCCACCATCTATGATCACCGGAAGTTGATCAATGCACTTGTGCATGGTCATCAGCATGATCACATATAAGTCACGCTAACTGGTTTGAAGATTACTTCCTGTTCAGGGACCCAGTGATTGGGACAGTGAAAGCACATGTTGTCAAATGCATTTGGCCTGGTGATAGACTTTAGTATTTTTTGCCTTTCAAAAAGTTTGATGATGTGAATAGTCATTAGTTGGCAAGAAATAATAGAAGGAGTATAAATAAATAGGAGGCTGAAACAGCCTGAAATGCATCGGTTGCCCTTAGCGCAAGTGCCCCCAGGCAAGCCCGCTTCTCTAGGGGCACAACGGTAGCAATGTTAAAATCCTTCGACGTTAGTAGGGAATCGACTGTAGCCTTTATTATAATGTGTGCTCGAACAACCATAGTGTTTACGTATTCTATATACCTTGTTCTATCATCTGACATCAATAAAGTTTGTCGACACTAGGTTGTTTTGGTTATATTTTAGCGAAGAAATGTTGGAGCACACAACTGTTCCCGACCAGCCGTCCGCCATATTAGTTTTTGGCGGATGGCGGTACCTGTGAATGCGACTTGGTCCCTTATCTCCGTTAGCAAATGACTCTCCGCTAGAGGGCCTTGTCAGTCGCTCACTTTTAACTTAAGGACAACAGCAGCGCCCTCGTTCACAGGTCATTGACTGTTACAAAGTTTGGGACCCAGGCTACAAATGGTTCAAATGGTGGCGGGATTCGCCAGGTGGCGCTGCATACGTGTGGCGGTTGGTAGGGAAAAGTCGCATGCTCGAACATTTGTTCGCGAAAATATGACTGCAACAATCTAGTGTTGACGCAATTTCTTGATGTCAGAAGATAGAACAAGGTATATAGAATACGTAAGCACTATTACTGTACGCACCCACATTATAATAAAAGCTACAGTCGATTCCCTACTAACGTCCAAGGATTTTAACATCGTTACCGTTGTGCCCCTAGAGAAGCGGGCTTGCCTGGGGGCACTTGGCGGTGACTTGCGCCAACGGTTGCCCCAGAACTATTTTTACTAAAGAATGCGACTAGACTGACCACACACAGCCTTGGGTTAGTAGCCTAAGTTTAGATTATGAATACGGCCCCAGGGCTAGTTAATGTCTCTCAGTCAAACTCAAGAATAACTACCGAGAAAGGCCGGCTGCGCTAGACGGTACGTAAAGTACGTCACCGCACAAGGGATTTATCGTCCCGACATCTCTCTGGGGCTACGTTTCCAGACCTGACCGGCCACACGTACTTGCATACTACCACGAACATTACTGATCACGCGCTGCGTAGAGATCTGACCAGTCACAGGCACATGATCGGTTTTAGCGGTGTAACCATCAGCCGTCGAAGGCGTGTGGTTAGAAACTGTCATTCTATTCACACATTATGAGGAAAAAGATCTTTCCAAAGTATGGATTGGGGGTGAGGATAAATGATTCGAAAAGAGAAGGAGCGGTGGGCAAGAACAAACCTGGAGCTAGAAGAAAATTGACTGGGAAAACCAATCAACAGGAGAAACATGGGAGGAATAAGGTGGTTTGCAAGCCCCGATCCACCTTGAAAACATGAAGATACACTGTAAAAGTCGGGTTCTTCGAGCGTCCGCCCCCCAGTTCGCAAGTTTTCAGCGAGCACCCCCCCCCCCCCCGCCACCCGGTCACGAGTTTTCAGAGAGCAACCCTCCCTTGCAGATTCCTAGATCCGCCCCTGTCATGTCATGAGTCATGGGTTAACAAAAGCGCGAGTGAGGGTGTCAGATGACGGAGAAAGGCCAACAGAGGTGACAGTGCCATGAGTGTCAGGTAAAAAAGAAATAGGGGAGTAATTGTCAATGAGAGGATGAGAAGGAGCATTTGGGAGGAATGTGTTGGAGGACGGGAGCGAACTGCCAGGATAGGAAGATGACGAAGACATGGTGCCAGGAGAAGAGGAGAGGCGTGTGAGAGTACTAGAAGTGGAGAACGGAAAGGTGTTGGAAACGGCTGACATGATCGAGAATGAGCGAGTGTGAATGTCAAGTTAAGGGGAACAGCAAAAGTCATTAGAAGGGAGGGGAATGAGAGTGAATGGGGGTAGAGAAGGAAGGTGAGGGGGTGGGGTGGATGCGAATTGCAGAGAAAAAGAAGGGGCGGCCAAGAGAGGGTAAGGAGGGGATATGGAGGGAATGAGAGTACCACCAGAGAGGAAGGGGGTTGGGGGGGGGTGATGCGGATGCCAGGGGTGCAAGTTGCAGAAGAACAAGAGGGGCGGCTGGGGGTACCAGGTTCAAAGCAACAAGACGGAACAATGAAGGAAGTGGAGTTCCCGAATAAAATGAGAAGAAGATGCTTAAAAACACGAGAAGCGAATGAGTATTGCGAGGGCTGGCTATGACGAACGCATCTCGTCGTTTAGTTAACAATCACGAAATGAGGACGCTGCATCTGTGCAAGAAAACTTGTATCCATCATCCCTCGACCTCGTCAACTGTTTGGGCCTATGGTGATTGCGTTTCCACCGCACGCCCCCCCCCCCGACACCTCCACCACACACACACAACTCATCCTACCACCCTGATCTTAATAACCAGATGGATCTAACGATAGGTAAATTTACAGTTCAGTCTATAGATCAGTCATTCGATTTATGGCTCACGACAAAATGGTTTCGTAATGCTGGACTAGATCTATTTTTTAATAATATACGCGTATTCAATCTAGAAACATCAAGATTTAAAAATATAAATATAGTGTTTTAGCTGATAGGCATGCAACACATGCTTACGGCGTCAAGCAGGCAAAATCTATAGCAATATCTATAACAATATTCTAGATATATCACAATATCTACAGGGACATAATTAATGTTTAATACATATATATAGGGATAGAGACAAAACCGCATCTCACGATCTCGTTAAATTTCCTCCCCTCTTTTAGTCCCTGTTTAGATTATTTCAGTAGGCAGGTGAAGCTTAGGGTTTATGTAGATATATTCCATGAGTTGATATTTTCTAGAAAGGAGGTAATCTGTAGGTGTTCGATGTGTTGTAGGTCATAGCATCGGAAATAGTGTTTTGACCTGCGTGTTGTCTTACAAGTTTGGCTCTTCAAACGGGAGCCTAAATTTACGTCACGAAACGTCGAATGATCGAATATTTTGTTTTGTTTTAACGCGTCATCTGAAATGATGGAAAATAATTTTGACAGTGCTCCCGACTAAACATAACGAGTATTCGTGTTTCATTGAGCAATAACTTGTGATTAATATCTTGAAAGTCCCTTTACACATAGAAGCCGGACAAACGCACAAGCAATTAATCTTCAGCTGCCTTGGCTGTGAAGCCCCACATAAGCATCAGCTAAGCTTTCCAGTTTCTCCAGCACCCATTTGGTAGTATTTATATTGTAAATTGTAGATAAAGTATGTTTAGCTTAAATGGTTCATTTGATGTAATGTACTTGGCATATACATTATGAATCACGATTTCCTGCGAATAGACGTTGTCATAACGTGTCCGTGTAGTGTGTCGGATTTACCCCAGTGTAGCTATCATAATGGCACCGTAGGATCACATGGGACGGAGATCGCGAGGGTCATCATGTCTTTTATATAAGGGGGGCAGCTGCGCACGGGGGGACAGTTCCGCATGTCATACCGGAACAAAACTAATGTCTACATAACAGAAGTTTAATTATGTATATCCAACTTGTGCATCTTCAAACTAGATACACCACACCCAAGAATGTCATTATGTGTGCATACGGTGCACATAGAAGCGTGGCATGCATTGATCAGTTGTTGGAACATCAATCCTTACAGTGGCACCCCCTGTCGGTGAGACCGATAAACGAAATGTGTACACACGTTTATGAAATTTCACAACAGGCGCAAGTTTTCACTTTTGTGGAGGAAAAATTCAAGAAGTTAGATTGCTTGGTCATTGGCAGATAATTAGTCCCTGATATGGTAGGTGTTATAGTTATATCATAGTTTGTAACGGTTTTCTGGCCACGGTGTGGGGCAAAACCCCCTGTTTTTAACTGTCATGATATAGGTGAATAATATATGTATAGCCCGCCTTTATGCAATTATCGCAAAACTTCCCAGACACATCGTTACAGTTTATAATCTTGTTATTGTGACTGACCTGGTAATTAGACCTGATTCCTGATAAGTCAGCTATGGTGAGCCAATAATTCTAGAGCAATTCTACAAAAAAGGAGGTCATAATGGGAAATTGTCAATGTTATACTTATTTTTGCATACTCAACCCCACGCTTTAAGAAACGTTCGGATATCATCACGTGACACGCATGCGTCACTCATAGTCTTCCGAAACATGCGCGTCTGGGTTATTTTAGGCATGGGCGTTTTACCCCACCTGGGCGTCTTGCCCCACCCTACCCTATATATATTGCGGAAATTAGGTAGACAAAATAATATTCGCATTGAAATTTCTTGGGCAAGTAGTCGCAAATACAAAGAGAACAGGTGTCAGTGCATGTGGGAGCAGGAAAACTCCCCCCCGGAAAATTCCCCCTCCGGTCAGTTCCCCCCCAGATAATTCCCCCCCCGGACAACTCCGCCCCGACAATTCCCCCCCGGACAATTCCCCCTTAGGACAAGTCCCCCCCCGGACAACTCCCCCCCGGACAACTCCCACCCGGACAATTTCCCCCTAGGACAAGTCCCCCCCCGGACAACTCCCCCCCGGACAACTCCCCCCCCCGGACAGCTCCCCCCCCCCAGATAATTCCCCTCCGGACAACGCCCCCCAGACAATTCACCCTAGGACAATTCCCCCCAGGAGAACTTTCCCCTGGACAACTCTCCCCATACAAGTCTCCCCCGGACAATTCTTCCCCGGACAATTCCTCCCCAGGACAATTCCCCCAGACACCCCCCGAAACAATATATCGGACACTGTCACCCACATCAACCCAAACGGAGACGCCCCCCCCCCTTCTCCCGCCAATCCCCACCGGTCAAACCCCAACTCAGTACCACAAACACTGTATGTCGTGCGTGTGAAGGAGCTTGGCGCTGTCTGTTCTGTAACACCCGTTAGGTTGCATTGTGGATGTGCAGGTTTCATATTATATTTCCATGTACACTGAAAAGTTCTGTCTCAACAAGCCTACAATAAGCCCTGGGCCTTCTGTAACATTAGAATTTGGAACTACATCAATGGCGCAGACGTATTAGAGAGACCCTGCGGCTATGAAGGGGGGGGGGGGGCGGGGGGTGTACGCCTATGTATCCGGACAAATGCTTGCCCCCCGACAATTCCCCCACAGGAAAATTCGGACTGCTTGGAATGTGCGTTAACTCGCATGTCGGTTTTGAGTGGTCATAACTTGCTGGGTATTGATACTCGAGACCTCCGAGCCCCTGTAAAAACGGACAAAATGAAATTCGCACGCGAATCTGTCCTTGCTAAGACCAATTATGGTGTATAATATATACCATCCTTGCTAAAACGCATTGTGTTTGGCGCGATAGCGCTTCGAAGAGAAGCATGTACCCCCCCTCCCCACCACCCCCACCTCACCCCACCCCACCCCGCCACACACTACAATGGGCAGTGGACGTCACAGCAGGCGCGTGCTCCTTTATGCTAGAGACCTTGGGGGGCGCGCACTACCTTTATGATGGTGCGGGTATGCCGCCCACACGGTAGTGGTCATATGAGAGCCAGAGAATATAAAATACGCCATTTTGTTGTCATCGCGAGAGAAATTCATGTTGACAAACACATGGAGCACGTGGCTGGTATGCTAATGACCCGCCCGTTGGTAAGTTTGTTGGTGCGCGGTTTGTCTGTGTGAACTGTTGACCGATCGATGCTTCGACCGTTGTTAGGATTATTGAAGGAATTATCGTATCGTGTAAACCCGGCATAAGTGAGGCTCTTGCGACGTCATGCTAAGTATACGCGTGCGATGACCGAGGTGTCGTTTTGTAGGTCAGTGGGCGGGGCTTAGCGCGACAGTTTTGCAGCTGCCGGACCTGAGGGGTCAATTTGAATCTGAGGTGTCAAATATGGTGTCAAATCTGGATATGAGGGGTCAATATGGATCTGAGGGGTCGAAACTGGATCTGAGGGGTTGAATACGGATCTAAGGGGTCCAAATGGGATCCCCCAGTCACTGGGTGGGCATGCAGCCATGTATATTTCGGAAAAGGTATTTTCTAGCGGCAACGACCATCCTCTGAACCAACACAGAGTTCCCACCCCCCACCCCCCACGGTCGCAAGTACTTTAAATATCCGCCCTATAGGGGAAGGCCTAATTCTCATCCCAAATATCCGCTCTCTCAGGCATCAAGGTACCCGCGCGGAACCCCCTGCGTAATATGCCTATATATGTGTAATAGCACGTACTTGTACTCTCCCTAAGAAATATAAACTATTTCTGTATATACTGAACGCTTGCATGGTTTTGATAAATGTAGTTCTTGCAACCATAAAGTTTGCCTGTTTTTTAACCAACTTTTGAGCACGCAGCCACTATTGCAGGTGTCGCCGCCAAGTGATGACTCTGAGAGTCGTACAACGACAACAACCAAGATGGCGGCCTGGCACTGCCACTGGGCTCCAGTCGGAGACAAATGCTTCTGTTACCAGACAATATCTTCACAGTTTTACGTAAATATTGTACGAATAGAACATGACCATTGATAAGTTTACTTTTAAGCAAAACTAAACTGCTTGAACCTTGTCTAACTGGTAATTTGCGCCCGGTTTCGCTCCTCTACAACCGGGTTAGCTCCGCAATATGGACGGGTACATCGTTATACCAAAACCGACCGAAACCGACCAAAACCGGCTTACATATACCAAAACCAAGCCGCTAGCATGTTGAAGACACATATGATCTTGATGTAGCATTAGTCGAGATAGAGATACGTCTAACATTATTTGTGTTTATTGCCAGTAATAACAGATATGCCTGTCTTCTCTCTGTGGAAGTGGCTCAAACTGCGAATGCATGCGCCATCTTGTTTGTTTACAAATTTACTCTGTCATTGGCCACCAGGCGCCAGCACCTGTTATACACAACTGCATAAACTGCAGCGCGGTCTCCTGTTGTTGTTATCAGATCACCAAAGAACTAGTCTGGTTCCACTGCCCCAACTTCGCTCGCTCAGCTTACTTGTATGAGTATGAGCGGCGGTACCAGCTTAACCAAAGAACCCATGTTCGGCCGCCAGTCAACATCAGCATTTCGGAGGTTACTTTATTATGTATGACCTATATTTAAAAGCAATACATGTAACTTCACTAGCAGTGGTCCATGTAGGTCTCACGAGACCCCTCTCTGGCGAGACGGCCCAGTGCTCAGCAAACCAGCCCCTCTCCTATTGGCTGTCACGCCGTGCTCACGTGCCGCACCACCCGCCACCTCCCCTTACCCCTCTCCACTCCATCCTGTGTTCCTATTGGCTGTCGATCGGCGGCCGCATCAAGCTGCGGCCCCATCAGGCGTACACCATCCATCCTCGGCAGCCATCTTCCTTCACGAGTTAGCAGTTTGTCGTGATTTCATGTGATCCGCAACCATAACGGTCTTAATAATCCTCTGCATATTCGTACGTATGTCCTTTAGTACATTTCTTTGCTCACTTTCTACCGCATACGTGCCCGACTTTATCTGTTTATGTGGTGTTAAGCGGAGCACCGTCCCACAGGCCATTTCATCACACTGACACTGTCGCTGTTAGCCTGAAAGTTCAGACGTTACAGTCTTGAAACTTGTTCTTGGAGACTCTACACTACTAAAACAAGTGTTAAGACTGTAACGTCTGAACTTTCAGGCTACGTCACTGTCAGGGTCAGACTGTAAAGTCAAAGTCATAAATGCCGCAGACTCACGTTTCGGCCCATATTTTCCGCGAATCTGCCGAGAACGCTCTAAAAAGTAAAAATCATTGACGTGACAAAGCAACCCCGGACAATTTTCATGATACCAATTTCAAATGGAAATTGACAATGGAATGTCAGCATGGAGAAATATTTTGTGTGTCTTGAAAACGGATAACCTCGCAGTACACACGTAAGTTTGGTATCATTAAAATTGCGGGGTTGCTTTCTCATGTCAGTGATTCATTTTATTATTATCTCCTGTCTTTAGCAGCCAATCCCTACTTTTTATCATTGATACTGAGCTACTGGCGGTCATGCGAAGTTGACATTGACATTGCGTCAGAATGTTCTATTGCAAATTAATGATACGTTGACGTCAAGATAGTTGGTATGTTTATTTTCAGTGACACCATGGAGTCTCATTCCCTGATTGCATGATCGTGTGGCAACTCCGACCCTGTCAAGTTCAGGCGGTACATGTCGGTCGACGACAAGGTGTTGGGGGCATTCTGTGTGTTATGTGACAGCGAGTGGCTCCAGCCGGAGTTCATTATGGGCAGCGAAGTAAAGGAACCGGATGTCACGCTGAAGATGGGACCTCATCGAGCGATTAGACGAGAGACCCCTAAGCCCAGCCAAGGTGCATCCGAGCAGGTACAGCCAGCGAAAACCGAGATCAAGAACTTTGATCACCTGAAAGGGCTTAGCCTAATGGAGCCAGGGGACACAATCGCTTGGCACAGCCCAAATGGGATGTGGCACCACGCTATTGTGTTGAAGAAACCGTGATCAAGCACCCTGGAAAATCAGGCATTCGAAGGTTCACGAGGAATGTCAACGAAAAACGGGGCAGTTCGTACAGAATCGATTATTCGGAAGACGACAGGAAGGCCAACCCATCACACTTGGTTATCGCAAGGGCCAAATCAAGACTAGGAGTTCCAGAGTATTCTCTCCTGCGTAAAAATTTCGAAGCCTTTGCTACTTTCTGCAAAGTTGGTAGAAACAAGAGTCAACAGGTTGACTGGTTTAAGGGTAAAGTTGTGCAAACCGTGATTACTGCTTTGGGCAAGATGACAAAGGACTGAGGGAGATTTCTATATAAGCATAAGTATTATATGCACTTATCTATTTATTTATTCAAGGCAGAGATATTGCATCCAGCAAACGTTGGAATTTAACCTGTATATACCCTGTTACACCGTATTAATTATGTTATACCCTGTGTGTGCTATGGGCCTGATGGCCTATTGTACTAAATAAACTTACTTACTTACTTACTTACTTACTTACATAAGTGTTATTACTATTCCGCAGCAGTTGAAGGAATTAATTCAATTAGCTAATTCAATGGGACACAAATTTTGTAAGGTTCTTGGCCCAGCCATCGTAATTGCCACTGAGATCGGATTTATGGTGTACGACCTGACACAAATACATAAGCACTTAAAGGCTGGGGAGACGAGCATGAACACCTTCCTAGTGGAAGCTGTTTAGCGGATGACTGAGGCGTTGATGTCGGTGGACTACGTGATGGGGATGTCCAAGGTGGGTGAGATGATCGGAGGATGTGTAGAGACCATGGTGTGTCCTGGTATCGGGACGACCATCGGCATGATTATTGGTGGCCTCATCGGTGGTGCCACCGGAGGGGCGATCGGTAAATTTGCGGGGTCGGCTGTCGGTCACGCCTTCGGTGAACTGATAGTTAAGTATATAAAGCCGGGACAATGAAGCTGTGCAGCAGGTTGGAGATTGAAGACCTGGCGATCAAATAGTGCTGCCGGGATCCTTAGCCCATCTCCGTCACCACACCATTGTTGTGATACACAGCACCTGGAGTCAGGGTGTAGTGGCGTTCGCATCCCCCGTGTATCACGTCGTGTGGGCACCGGGGGAAGCAGAACCCGATGAGGAGGTCTTGAGGAAGGAGATATCTCAGATAGGAAAGGGGACGCCGTATAATGTATGCACTAACAATTGTATAGACTTTGCCAAGTGGTGCAAAGAGAAACGTAAGGCTGAATGAACACGTGGTGCCTACGTGCAACCTAGGGGTGTTATTATGACGTAAAATCGGCATCTATCACTACGTTGGTTTGTTAAGACGAAAATCTCGATTTTTGTCTTAGATGTCGGTGTGTTCGGTTAGTCTGTCTGTCTGTAACGTAACGCATTATCTTTCTAATGCCTTAACATGTCGACTTCCAAATTCACAAAGAGATGCGGAATGGCAACCGTCAGGCTAAGTTCGTAGATGGGCCATGTAGGTCAAAGGTCAAGGTCACAAGAATTTTTCGAAATTCGCTTAAATATCGGAAAGATCGCGATAGCGTCCACAGTTTTCACCTAATCACGCTGGAAATTAATTACCTTGTATAACGTCATTAAATTTAGCAAATCGCCCGAATAGTTTTTCTATACAAAATTCCCAAAGTTTAACATGTTCCCTATTGTGGCGGGAACTCCTCAATTTCTCCACGAAGGGGACATGTCAGACAACGTCACCTTACGTGAGACATGGCATTAGTATTTGGGTGCAAAGGACTATATTGATTAAGGTCACGCTTCCAAGGTCAAGGTCACATCAAGGTCAAGGTTACGCAACCTGTTTACTCGCGTAACGTCGTTAATATTTGGTCTAGAGATTCGCGGTTTGTTTTAGAGTATTCTTTAGAGACAGGCGCAAAAAGTAATCAGATTTCACCTCACGTTGATAGTTTTTGAGTTATTGGATGATCAAGTTTGACATTGCCAAATATGCAAAAAAATCGCTATGACTACATAAAGATAGGTAGATGACTCATATGTGGTGGGCTATGTACCCATATTACTGGCATCATGTTTGCCAAATGGCATCGAAATCGAACCAATAGTTTGGACGCTAGCGAATAATCACACTTTAACATGGCCAAGCCCATTATAAAGCATCGATACGCCAAATGACTGACGGCGTGCCATGCCAACGTTATGAAATAGGTCTTAAAGCAATATATTCCGTGAATTTTTGCCTCTTCCCCATGTCAAATAAGTATATTCTGTATTGTATCTGTATTGAACTTAAATCCTGAAAGCCCGTGGGCTATCCGGAGAGAGCCAATTTGGTCACCGGAGCAGAAGTTGGTGGCCGGCTTCATATTCCTGCGCACCTATTCGCTGTTACGGTATTCTGTGTGATGTCGACCGCGGCTCGCTATCACGTCCGCGCGAGATAAAAATAAACCGCGCAGTTTTATGTTGACATTGTTGTTTTACAGACTCTCAGAGATATTAAACATATATGCATCATAATTTTCAGATACTTTTAGTCTTGATTCTAAAATGTAAAAAATCTAAGATGGCGCATGTAAGTATATTGCTTTAACATAGTCGAATTGGTCCCATAACCACGATTTTCGTCTTCCTTCTCAAGCTCTGCTTGACCGTCTAGTCTGTGTGTTTGTGTGTGTGCGCGGTGCGAGTGTACTGTTGTGTGTGTGTGGGGGGGGGAGGGGGGGGGGTCAAGCTGGGGTGGTGGGATGATTGAGATGGTTACTATGAAACGTAGGGATGTAGAAACTAGAAATGTAAACCAAAACTGAATGAACGGGCAGTTCGGTTTTAGATGTCCACCGATTGAGATCGTTGAACCTGGGGGCGAACCTAAAGAGTGACTTTTACTTTTGGGATGGGGCTTACACTATAATACAAGTCTGTTTTTCTTCCCTTTCCAGTCCTAGAACCTTCTAAGCCACAATAGGCCCACAAGTCTCTGCCAAAACTCACCCACGTCATGATTTATCTCGAAAATACGGGCTTTATCTTTCAGAGTTCAAAACCTAGTAGGCCCCCAAGGCCACCCCAAACCTTGTCGTTTTCAGGGCTCATTTCCTCACTGGCACTAAGCCAAAAGCTTACCACGGCATGTATGTAATCGAGTTTAGACGGCTAAACACGGCTTCGACCATGTACCTTACCGCTTTAACAAAACCGACATTCTTATTCTCGGTGTTTATATCCTACGCTTACGCGGCCGGACTCGGCTTTGCTCATGTATGCGGCCGGACCTGGCCTTGTTTATGTATCCTGCGGTCTGAATCGCCATTTTTATTCCTAGGTATAGTCCATACCTATACGGCCGCACCTGGCCTGGTTTATGTATACTGCATCGCTTTGTTACTCCAATGTATAGCCTACGCCTATACGGCCGCACCTGGCCTGGTTTATGTATACTGCATCGCTTTTTTACTCCAATGTATAGCCTACGCCTATACGGCCGCACCTGGCCCTGTTTATGTACTTTGTTTTCTGCATCGTCTTCTATCTATATGCATAGCATCTGCCTATACGGCCGTACGTGGCTCTGGTTATGTCAAATCAGTTTACCTTGCTTTTAATGTGTGATTTTATCGACATAACAAAAGACAAAAAAACAAAACAAAAAAAACAAAACAATTAAGATGATGCTCACTATAACGACAGTTTTGAAGCTGCCGGATCTGAGGGGTCAATATGGATCTGAGGTATCAAATACGGATCTGAGGGGTCAACTCTGGATCTCGGGGTGTGCATGTGCACTCTGTGTAGGCCACATTTCGTCTTATAACAGCTTCGTTAACCGGGTATGTAGGTCACAGGTCAGAGTGACAGTCACGTCAATTATTAAGGTCAAGGTCATTGTAGTGGACTGAAGACATAATCCGGATTTTACATCTCATTATACATGTCTATATGCACTGCATGCCGTGTACGTGTGTCGGGGCATTATGTGTCCCCCAGTCGTAGCTGTCCCGCATCGCCGAACTCGTGTGTACATACTTGTGTACATTGGTGGCCCAAAGAGTCGGTACGTGGCCTTTCAGAGCTGTTTTACAAGGCAAGTTGCACTGGTTGAACTTTGGTCGTGGCCGTCGTGCCTCATGTCACGTATCCAACCTAGTGCGCGGAAAGTCAATATTGTGAGCCAAGCGGCTCCCCGCACGGTGGCCCTAGCGCGGAGTATATGGCAAGCCTTTTGTATCGTAATTCGAGAAACTTAGTTTCTCGACAAGAAACCTAGTTTCTTGCTCGAGAAACCCGGTTTCTTCGCCAAAAATCCCGGTTTCTCGACAAGAAACTAGGATTCTTGGCGGGAAAGTAAGTTCTGAGCGCTAAAATGGGGGTTATAGCCAGAATCCCGGTTTCCGGAGATATAACCCTAGTTTTAGCGACAACCCCAGTTTTTACAGCGCCGATTGTGTCTCAATGTCTATACCTTCATTCTTGGTCAGGAAACTGGCTTTCTTGCCTTCAAATCCTACTTTCTCGCCAAGAAACCAGGATTCCGGGTTAAAACCACAGTTTTATCCTCCATAACCGCAGTTTCAGCGAGAAACCTAGTTTCCTGTCGAGAAACCAGGTTTCCTGTCGAGAAACCAGGTTTCCTGTCGAGAAACCAGGTTTCCTGTCGAGAAACCAGGTTTCCTGTCGAGAATCCAGGTTTCTTCGTTGCTAAGGTCCGTATCTAGGATTCCTGAACGTCACACTTCGCACCGCACATTCAGCCAATGAGAGCGCATGTGAGTGAAGGAATTCCCGGGGAATCCCTTACTGGGCTGGGTCCTCCACAGACCCTGCAGCACCACGTTAGGAATACTTTTTTTACATTCGTAGCCACACTTTAATATATCTTTCATTTTACTAACAATGTCGGAAAAATATAATATTCTTTTCAACATCCTCACAATGCAATAAGGGGAAGCTTTGTACAGTTGGCCAATCCGTATTTTTATCGCGTGCCCGGACCTACTCTGAAACCGTTTCACCGCGCGGAGCGAAGAAATACCCTCAGCGCAACCGTTGTATCTATGGGCCACAGTACAATCCGCACACCGCTGTGTTGAGATTCGGTCGCAGAGAGAGTGTGTATACGCTCGCTAGAAAGCATGAGCTCAAGTTTCAAGGCCAACGTACCACGCAAGCAGGCACCGCTGTGGCCCGCAGATAGACGGAAAAACAATTTCGAGTTAAAACGCGACAGATCGGTCAAAGGTCATAGTAGCGTAAGGGATTGCCCGGGAATTCCCTCACTCACATGCGCTCTCATTGACTGAATGTGCGGTGCGAAGTGTGACGTTCAGGAATCCTAGATACGGACCTTAGCAACGAAGAAACCTAGTTTCTCGGCAGGAAACCTGGTTTCTCGACAGGAAACTAGGTTTCTCGCTGAAACTGCGGTTATGGAGGTTAAAACTGTGGTTTTAACCTGTAATCCTGGTTTCTTGGCGAGAAAGTGGGATTTGAAGGCAAGAAAGCCAGTTTCCTGACCAATAATGGAGGTATAGACATTAAGATACAATCGGCGCTGTAAAAACTGGGGTTGTCGCTAAAACTAGGGTTATATCTCTGGAAACCGGGATTCTGGCTATAACCCCCATTTTAGCGCTAAGAACTTTTTTTTTTTCGCCAAGAATCCTAGTTTCTTGTCGAGAAACCGGAATTTTCGGCGAAGAAACAGGGTTTCTCGAGCAAGAAACTAGGTTTCTTGTCGAGAAACTAAGTTTCTCGAATTACGATACAAAGGGCTTGCCATAGGAGTAGGTCGAAGGTAGAGAGTGAGGGTGAGCTAGAAGTAGGATCTGGATGGTTCTAGTACGTGAACGGTATATATATATATATAAACCTACCTACCGTCTGCTTGCACCGTCCATAGAATGGACATACGGTCATAGTCTGACACAGTCACAGTGTATTCGACGACAACAAGAATAACGTGTTTTATCACTAGCAGTTATAGGCAGCAGCTCTACGCATACGCCGTAAGAGGTTACACAGTCGAACAAGGACTATATAACTACAAGTCTAGGGTTCTGTGAGTTAATTAGCGTCGTTATCAGGAAGTTGGAACAACATTGCTGGTCCAATCGCCCAAACGGGCGAAGAAGGCAAGTGTATAGTTGTGTATATGGATATCAATTTATTACATATCGTTATAAGAAGGGTAAATTTGTGCTTTTTACGAACAGTTCATCGTTAATAGTGGCGAATATATTCAATCAGTACTTTTTTTATAGTGAGCTTATAATGCATACTTTAAGTCTCATGCAGGATCATATATATATATTGCTTTCATAAATCAAATGAATATTATCTGCGACGGTTAAAGTTACTCAAACAGCAATATTTTCTCCGGGAATGTGTTTAGTGATTTAAATGGAAAGGCTGTAAGATAAGCTTACTAAGACCACAATGTTTGGCCAAACTGGTGCATATCTCGTGGGAAAGTGGCTTAATTTTCTTGCATATTGTGTCATCAATAGTCAGCCATCGCTGCAGTTGTATTGTATAATGCCTTGTAAAGCATTATATGTAGCCATACGCATCAAAATATCAAGATCATTTACGACAAAAAATCTGACTCAAATGATCTGTTGATTTCTATTTTTGTCTTATCTTATCTTTCTTATATATATATGCACACAAGGTATATATGATATAAATGAGGGCCGGCCGGGTACCCTTTGAACCAAGGTTTTTCATATATATTACTACCAAGGTAAGGAGGGTAAGGTTGGGGGTTGTGCCCAAAAGTTTACAAAATAGGTGTAATACAATTATACATGCTTTATTTTTCATTAATTTCAGTCAGTGTCCAGGTGTATAGCAGAAACAAGATGACAGATTCTAAGATCTTGTGCACCGGCCACGAGCCATTCGAGCTGGCATTGATGAAGTGGATTCCGCGGACGTGCAGGAGCCGGCCCTGGATCCCACGTCTAGTCCGCCCCAGGTACGCCCGGGAGTCGGAGCGTCTGGATTCATTCTCGGCTGGCTGGCTGGAGACGGCGGAGGCGCGGCCCCGGGATCTGGCCTCATCCGGGTTCTACTTCCTCGGGCGCCAGGACATCTGCGAGTGCTTCTCTTGCAAGCTGCGTCTGCACAACTGGCGCTGGGGGGACGCGCCCTCTAGCGTCCATCGGCGACAATCGCCACACTGCAAGATGGCGCTAGGGGTGGACGACCAGAACGTGGCCCTCGGGGAGGACCTCGAATCTGACGAGGGGAGTAGGGGTTTGGCATTCACCAAGCAATCCTTGTGGGAGCAAGCTCTCGGGGTAGCCGGAACGGAGGAGGAAAAACGGGATTTGGTCACAGATCATGGGGTGGATTCATCCTTAGAAGATGCCCAACTAAGCGAGGTTAGGGCGAAGAAATCCCATCGACAACGCAAAGTAAAGCTTGAGGATCGCAAGGAGGAGTTTAGGACAAAGGCTAAACGGCTGTCGTCGTTCACAGATTGTTGGCCCAAGGAGAGCATCGTACCGGCCAGTGAGCTGGCCAAGTTCGGGTTTTACTACGGGGGCACCAAGGACCGCGTCATCTGTGCTTATTGCGGCCAGATCCTGCTAAACTTTGTCCCCGGAGACACAGCCTACGGCGAGCACTTCAAGCACTCCGGAAAGTGCCCCTTCCTGAAGTGTCTCAGCGATCCAGAAGCACCGCGACTCCCGGAGATGAAAGATGAGGAAGATTTGCTACCGAAAGATCCAGAAGAATATATTGATGTGAGTTCTGATGGCCCATCGATTCACGAAGTGATGCAGTTCGTGGAGATACTTGGCTACTCCAGAGATAAGATTGAGGCGGCCGTAGAAGAACTGCAGCTCGCCGGAGGTAAGTTAAGATGCGATAGGATAAGGATGTGTTGACGGATGGATTGTGCTCGTGGTGTTTATCCTATGGATGTTAGATAAGCTGGGTAACCAGCGTAAACCTACTTACGAAGTTTTGTGTGAACAGATAATGTGATATATATTTGACATGCACCTCTACGACAATTCACTCTGTAGAGGTCCGCGATGTCTCTGTCGCGTTCCTATGTAAATGTAAATCAGTGAAGATATGGCAAATCAAATATATTATATATGATAAACATGTTGGCACGTGCAAGTTCATCCAACCCCATGTCATTGTCCACGAGATTTTATAGTTAGCTCAATGTGGTCTTTATGTGCACCAAAGTGGCCTAAAACACGAACATTTTCCTTAATTTTCCAGTCAAGCACATCACATCAATATTTCTGCTGGATACTATCAATGCTGATGTGAACAGCAACCCAAAGAAATGGAAGAAGAAAACCAAGAAAGTATTAGGTATGTGTTGCCCCTTGTTGTTTTGGGAACATGGGGAACTGAAAGCCTGTACGTGTATTTCTATCTGTGCCCTCACGGGCCTTCATGGGGGTCTCCCTGACGCAGTGGTTATCGCACTAGACAGCTCAATATGTTCTGGGTTCGTTGGAATCCGGGCCTGGGCGGTACTCATAAACCACACGTAGATTACGCATGACATTATTCAGTTCCAGATATCGTGACCGTTGCATCTGCCGTATATATTGCCACTAATAGCATATCTAATTTGAATATGACGCGGAATACCGCAATCCGTGCGTCAGTAGTTGTGAAAGGACTCCTGGAAATGTCCCGCGTAATTAAGCTACGTGTGGTTTATGAATACCGCCCCCGGGAACCTATAATCTGGGTTGTGTCTCATCCATTCATTCTTCGTCATCGACATCACCATGATGACGTCATCATCTACAGCGAGCACCATGATGACGTCATCGACGTGATCTAAATTCATAGTGACGTCAGTTAGTAGAGTGACATGATGACGTCAATCATGATGACGTGGAACACCGCAATCCGTGCGTCAGTAGTTGTGAAAGGACTCCTGGAAATGTCCCGCGTAATTAAGCTACGTGTGGTTTATGAATACCGCCCCTGGGAACCTATAATCTGGGTTGTGTCTCATCCATTCATTCTTCGTCATCCTGGGAGATTCATTCACCCAGTTATGTGCGCAATTGAAGCTGCCTAATACACTCAATTCATTCGTTAATTCTACAAACCTACACGTATGGGGGTTAAATTCACTAAGATTTGTGCCATAAAAAGCATATGGCATTGCTTCTCGTAATATGTGAGATGGATTATCCCAGCACAAATGTCATATGCTAGCTACCTCCGCCGAAAGGGTCGGACAGTCTTGTGGTGAAATAGCCCATGCCAGCAAGATCGCCAGGAAAAGACGATCCAGGCTGTCAATCATTCATTGACGTCATCACTGTTGCTTTTATTCAATCATGTGGCGAAAAAAGGTCCTCTACGTGCGTTATGTCCGACAAACAAGTCCGACAAACAAAGCAGCAAGTCACTTTCTTGTCTGTTCACTTTTCACTTTATCCACCATCAGCTGTGGTTGTCAATTTCATACTGTTAAGCTCTCAAGCTCACTCAAGCGTGGGCGGCGGGACTTAGCTGGGAGTGTTGAACGGTGTATATTAATCAGGATGGTACCGTGTTTGTTAGCATTCCTTTTCGGTGACTTTCTCTGTATTAAATGTTATGTACTTGCAGAAATGGAAACACTGAAGGCCGAGAATACACGTCTCAAGTTAAAATGTTACGGTTGTGAGAAGATGGCGAACATGTTGCTGTTGCCCTGCGCCCACCTTGTCAGCTGCGACAAATGTTGCGATCAGCTTATTAATTGTCCGCGGTGCGGTAAGAAAGTGCTGGGAGGCGCGAAAACTTACATGGTCTGAGTGATAGTGGCCGCCGTGACCCCGCCGTGACCCCGCCAGGTTCTCCGATGGAGGACACATGCAGAGAGAGCGCGTGGATGTCAAGTAAGAACATACTTTTTAAACCACTATGTAATGGTACCTGCCGAAAACTGAGCATCATCCCGATGTGTATGGTGACAGTGCATACATATATTACGGTAAATTTCCTGGGGAATATTAAGGCAACTTACTGTCTGCTGAAGGTGCATGCTGTGCATTTACATACGAAACAAAATGTACAAAATATTTATATATAATATCAACTATTTATATCTTGGTACTGGCACAGAAAGCGTCATATTGTACGACATGGGTTGAGAGTTCGGCCGCAACATATGCATGATATAAAGCTACGACAATGTACTTCTTTCAACGATGACCAATGTTAACAATGTCAAAAAATTTATAAAAAGAATTTAAATGTATTTCTTGTAATGGACAAACGTCTTTTTATTACAACACGAAGTGGCAAATATTTTCCCACTCCGGGCGCATTTGCCTCCCTCACCCTTACACTCCACACCCTATGTGTAAACACCGCAAATTTACTTGCAGAAATGGAAGCCCTGAAGGCCGAGAACCGATGTCTGAAGTTGAAATGCGGCCACCCGCGGCCAGCTGCGACCAGTGTTGCGAGACGCTCCTTACTTTAACCTCGGTGCGGTAAGGATGTGTTGGGAGGCGCGAAAATTTACCTGTCGTGATTAAGAAAGGCACACGTTATCACGCCAGGTTCTCCCATGGGGAGCAGATGGAGAGAGACCATGTCCACCGACCTGAAAAACTTTCACGGTTGCTGTCACCTTGGCATTCGCGATTTGAGCGAACATTATAGTGACGTTAGCCACTGGAATTGTCGTCATGATAACGTCTTAGTGACGTCACCGACGTCAGTGGGAATCATAAAGACGTCAGTGACTAGAGTAGCACGTAGACAGACTAGCGTTGCCAACTAGTGTTTATTTATTATTGTCGGACAGACAAGAATACTTGACTCGAATTTTGATCGCCTATGTGGTGATTGTGACTGACGATTATCGTGCAACTGCAGGTAAGTTTAATTATTAAATGTCTTATTATTTAATGCAGAGTATAAATATAATAAATGCTGTGTGATGAATTGTTAACATTTAATTTATTCTAGTGTTAAGTTGAGACTATCTAACGTGTAGTGTAGTGTCTATTACGGGTGTTTTAACTGTATGCCACAACCTGGGTCTGACGAATAAATTTATATTATAGCAAGCTGTTCTTGTTCGATATTACGAACTCTTGCTACAGACATGTGGCTTAAGAGACATCGTAATGAGGTCAATGACTTGAGCGGACATCGCGATGACGTGACCCACTGTCTCATTATGATGACGTCGGCGACTGCATGTTTGCATAAAGGCTTAACACCGAGTTTATCAGTAATCTTAAATGTTTTTAAATCTCGGTTTATCGAAATTATAATCTAGATTTATTGCCCAAAGGCTCGCGATATATACACTATATGTTATGGCAATTCTTGATGAAGAAAGCAATATCGATTTTCTATATTAAATGTTTTGCTGTTGTAACTGGGTGTAGGATTTCCAACAACAATAAAGTAACTGGCTGAACATATTCCTTAAGGTGCGATTTAATAGGGTATAATAACAAGGGTTGTGGTCGGCCAAGTGACAACAATGACGAAATCTGTCAAACATAGCTTGAGAAGAAAGACGAAAATTGGGGTGATAGGTGCAACTTAATTGAAGATGTTAGTACCGACTGCGGCTAAGTACATGCAATATCGACGGGGTTATAGGCCGAAACGTCACCGCGCCGTCAGTCATTTGGCGTATTGAGGCTTTATAATGGGATTGACCATGCTAAAGTGTTATTATTTTCTAGTCCAAACTAGTGGTTCGATTTCGATGCCATTTGGCAAACATGATGTCAGTAACCTAGGAACATGTTGCTCCGCCTGCATTCATGTAGTCACAGCGATTTGCTACACTTTTGGCAATGTCAAAATTGGATTATCCAATAACTCGAAAATTATAAATGTGAGGTAAGTAAGTCATTAACGCGTTTGCGCCTCTCTCTGATGAATACTCTCAAGCAAACTGCGAATCTGTAGACCAAAAACTAACGCTAACACATATGTCGTGACCTTTACCTTCCTGTGACCTTGACCTCGCTATGACCTATACCTTGGAAGCGTACGTGACCTTGACCAATATAGTTATTCGCGCCCAAATAATGTCCTGTATCACGCAAGGTGTTGTTTGTCTGACTTGTAGCCTTCATAGAGAAATTGAGCAGTCATGAAGCAATGAAGTGTATACACAGACAGCATTCTTCAGTTGCACTTTAAACGCGATATAGTGTCTCATAGAATAATGATCTGTTATATTTCCATCAAGTTGGCTTCAAGTATAGACACATGCACAATGTCGAAATGAGTAAACCTCACTTCATGACAAATATAAATGCACGCATACTAATTAATACAGTTTATCAATCTATAAATAATGAATGTATTACCTATAATGACACACCAAGAGAGAAAATGACAGGCGAACGAAAAAAACGCCCTAATGGTGACATCGCGAATATCGAGCAATTCACAGACTACTATAATGGATCGCGGTAAATAGGGAAAGGGTCTTCGCGTTGAAAGAGGAATTGTACGGATAACGATCCTCAAAAATTGCCAACAGCTGATTGCGAATCTCCAATAATTCTTGGATGCCAATCACGGAGATCGGAAAAGGTATCCCCCCCCCCCCCATATAGTGAAAAAAGAACTTCACATGACAAATTGAATTGTTTAAACATAGCTTTCGTAATTGGTTTCAGTGAACTACAAGTATGTATGCAACGTACATCACTGATGTGGCCTAGTCAGTTCTCATCATTAATGCCTACTGCGAAGAACAATGACTTATATACAAACAATCAGCAGATCGCTGCTTGACGGAAGGGCCGCGATCTCCCCACCCCCTATATAGGGGTGTAGGGGCGGGGAGCAGACTGGCACTCCATTTCATGCTTGAAAGAAAGAAAGTTTTAATTTCTGGTTGTGCTATCTGATGACAACGCATATCATATGGCACAACTTTATGCAGCTGGGCGCAGTGTTTTAGTGGGATGAAAGAAAGAACATGGCTAGGCTGTAGTTGTGCCTCCCCAGCCTCCCAACGATCAAACTTCCCTACACTTGTACGTAGGAAACGCTTGACAAAGATTGTATTCTCAGGACATCTCATTTATAATGAATTATTAATGGAATAAATAGTGTGTGACTTTCTTTTGCCTTTCTCATGCAGTGATATATGCAAACTGAAGTGTTGGTGTCAGCGTTTTTTTAAGATTAACTTTGTTTATGAAAGTTAAACGAATAAGGAGTTTACGGTTTTTATTCCAAGAAATAATTCGTCAAAGTTGCAAAATGCATTTGTTGTCGAGGCGTTGACGTATATTTGTAGCGAATTTTGGGAACTAGCAGACTGGTAAAAGGAAGTAAGACGTATGAGGCTGGGTTGTTAGGTTGCTGGGGCAGGAAGCTATAGTTCCATAATGTAAGTTACACTCAAATAATTCTCCGTGGAGCCATCAAGCAAATTCTGATTAATCGGAATTATAATATACTTCTTTTTGTCTCTGATGTACAAAGTCGGACACATGCCTTTGGTGTAAAATCAGTTGTTTAAATCTTTGGTCTAGGCACCGGCGCTGCGTGAGCCAGCTTGCGCTGACCACTCATCATGCCGGCCCTTGTGTAGAGGAGGATACCTTTTCAAAGGAGGACAAATGCACAAATGCACCTCTAAGGTTCAGCTCCATATAGCCGAAAACAAATCTACAATCAAATGCTGTCTCTACACGACCCTGGTCACTTATCGAGAAAGGCGGCACATCACAAATGTGCCGCCCTCTAGTGAGCCATCTCGTAGTTAACTGGTGACATGTGCTTCCATCTGGTGAGGTAACGGAGAAGGTACAAACTCAGAGGAGGTTACAACCGCTGCAGCGCCCCCTACATTGGGCCATGATAAGGCGGTAACAGCCGCTAGAAGTTTGCAAAATGTTCCTGCTTGTCAGTGATAAAGAAGCGCAATATTCGCTTGCAGGGTGTTAACACATAACATAAATGGGGAGGGGTAGATTGTGTTAATGTCAAGCCGTAACTTGAATTAAGCGTAGGCCTACATGCGTTTATAGTTCCTCATATATATGAACATTGAAGATACAAATCCATTTCCTTTGCATTGCTTTGGCATTGAGACGCTAAATTTACTGTTAGTATATAAAATTTGCATGGTCACATAATGCTCTGTCCCCTTTTCTAGTGCCTGATATTACTCTTCCGTGGGCTTACTTCTTTTAGCCAATGGCAACGCAGTAATATGACCTTCACCTTACGACGTAATAAAAAAGCAGCTGTCAACACGCCTTCGTCTGCTATACTTTATGCTGGAGACTATCGTGTTGTGTTGCTATTAAACAAGATGCATTTTCAAGTATGATAAAACCTCAAGGGTCTCGTGTAATGGAGCAAATAAATACATAAATCCTGGCTGCAAATGTTGCACCGACAAAAATATTGTAGTATTGTTACAGTTTTCATATATTATACATTCGATCTAATACCATAATAATAACGACATCACAATAAACTCGGTCCAAGATCACTTACCAAAGGTATTTCTGTAGACTTGCGTAGAACGTCGATGGCGCTGACGAAAAGACTATCTAAGCTTCACGCATCACCTCTGTACCGACCAACATCATATGGAGCTTTGCTTCTACATAAGTATTGGGAATATTTATGGTATGGGCGTCTGTATAAAATAAGATAAATGTCCGTCAGTCTGTCGACCCATGCACAGCTACGTTAGTCCGTACTTGTCAAAGTCCAATTAGTTACTATTCGTATTTCGCGCCGAAACCCTTGTCGTCCACCTAGTCACGTGATTCCGACCAACCCCGAACCTTTATTTGCATAGTCGTGTATTTCCGGATGTTCTAGATTTCCTGCGTCACTACAATATTTACGAAATCGAGGGGGCGGATATCAAACGCGCCGACTATAGGAGTAGGGGTGGAATATGGCCGGTAGCATAGCTATTTGGGCCGACGTTAGAATGGCAGCCTGGATGGAAGAAAATCGAGCGATCATGGCGACGTTTACAACATTTAAGCAAAAAAAACAACTAAATTCAGCCAATATTCACCTTCTGAGATATCTGAGAGCATAATTGTAACACACAAGTTGACAAGGAATACAAGAATCCCCTACAACACAATCTTCTTCACCGGTCATGATTTATGCGCGAAGTTGGAATCTGCGCTGATTCGAAATTACACATTAGACCTTAGTCCACCCTTTCTTTGGCAGCAAGCCAATAACAATTAAGGCTTGCTTAGGACCATCCAACACTAGTCTACTAAAAACCACAAAAGTTGGTTAGCGGGAAAGATTTAATGCGATGCTAAATGTTATTAACAAAGCTGAACAGGTAAATGGGTTGGTATTCGCCAGAAGCAGGCAGGGCCAGATTCATTTACCTTGTTTCCATAAGAAATATCAGAATTTATATTTCGGCCAGAACAATATCAGAATTATTCTAACTGATCCAGCTATCGCATTGTATTGTTATTTTTTATTTAATTGACCCAGAACCGTTTAGGAATAAATCCAATGACATGTATTATTATTATTATAAAAATGCAGAAAGGTTGAATTCCACATGATTCCGATATGGCCGCGCCATGTGGAAATTCCTATTTGGCGCAGCGCCAAATGAGAATATTCTCACATGGCACGGGTCACGACATGGCGCAGACCATGTGCACTATAACGACGTGGTTATAACTCTACAGTACACGGTAGCCATATAAGGATGTAGCATTATAAGGATGAAAGTCTTTTCTTTATGTAACATTTTATGATAATAAGAGTTCGGGGTTATCCGGTCTTCCTGTATATCACAGCTCAATTCGTATCTGCAGGACTTCAGACAGTCACATGGCTGCGCGTAGACAGAAACTACCGATAAATGAAGATACCATTATTAGCTACAAAGATATGAATTATAACACACAACGCTGTAATAAGTAATGATCGCGGCGTAGACATACGTCTCGATAAAAGAGCTATATACATGAACGCCCCGAACCCCCACCCCTCCACGAGAAGTATTGGCAAAGACCTGCACGCATGCATAATGACATACGAATACACTACCATGCTCGTTTGAGGAAAGGGAGTGAACTACTCTCCCAAGTACAGCTTACCAGTTATAAATCCGCATGTAAGAGAAGTCCGGTAGTAATTCGCCTACATAAAGTTAATAACCCTTGCCCCACATAATTCATTTACTCATGGCTGCATCAAATTTAGCCCGCAAATTAAGACCTTAATTTAAGCCCTCAAACTCAACATCGGTTGAATTGTCATTTTGGACATAGGCCTACCGCCATCCGTGCGTCTGTCGCAGTGCCGTATAGAAGTGTATATGCAGGGGCGAATCCAGCAATTTCAAAAAGAGGGGGCGGGGGGTTCAAACTTGCGACCGGGGGGAGGGCTCTGAACAAAATGTTGTAAAGTGTGTGTGTGTGGGGGGGGGGGGGGGGATACTCCTCAGATGGCCTAACTTGTGCATTTAAAAACGGTATTCTTCCTAAAAAAAGTAGGGAGCGGGGGTCCACGCCTGAAATGGCCTAAATTGTGCATTAAAATACGGCATTCTGTCTCAAAAAATAGGGGAAGGGGGGCGGACCCCTGCAGCCTACAACTGACTGCCAGGGCATCTTATCTTGCGTTCCCAAACCAGCCAAACCTTGCGACGAAATGAAGAACTGGCGCCCAATATCGCTGCTAAACTGTGACGCTAATATTTTATCGGGAGTGCTGGCAGACCGCCTTAAGATTATCTTACCATAAGTGATAAACTCTGACCAAGTCTGGTCGTCTTAGCAGTTGAGCCGCTAGCATGCGCATTGCGAAATAATAAAAATATTAAAGGGATATTAATTGATGATGTAGAATTACTGTTGGGACAATATGCCGACGACACTTTTATGTTTCTTAGAGATGACGAGAAATCATTGGAAGCGGCCAAAACATTAAAACTTTACCAATTATGTTCTGGGCTAAAAATTAATATGGAAAAAACACAAGCGGTCTGGTTAGGGTCCAAAAAAAATTCAATAGATAGATTGTGTGCAGACTACCCAATCAACTGGGTCATGAAATATAAATTATTAGGCATTGCATTTGATATTAATTTAGGTAATATTCTAGAAATGAATGTGAATGCCAAACTCGTAGAGGTACGAAAATTATTAAAATTATGTAAGTGCAGAAATTCATCATTACTGGGCAAAGTCGTCGTGGTTAAAACCATGGTGATGCCAAAATTAATTCACTTCTTATCAGTTCTACCGAAGGAAAAGAAAGTCCTAGACGATTTACAGAGTATAATAAACGATTTCATGTGGGACGGAAAATGCCCTAAAATAGCTCTGAACCAACTCGCACAAGACTATTGTGACGGTGGGATTAGAATGCCACATTTACACACATTAATCAATGCATTAAAGATGACCTGGATAAGACGGTGAAAGACGACGGAGGGAAATTGGCAAGCCGTCGCAAAGATATTCCTAGGTGAAAAACATAAGTCACTTCTGTGGAATCTAGATACGGACAGCTATGCACATTTGTCGAGAAATATCACAAGTTCTTTCTGGAAAGAAATAATATTGGCATGGAAAAAATACCGCATTAGCTTATACGAGGAGGGGTTTGAAATGCAATATACTTTTTGGAACTCCTCATATTTGAATAATAGAAATTTAAGGTCACTTAAAGACACTTTTGTATCCAATAATTGTGTACTTGTGATGGACTTGCTGGATGAGCACGGCAATGCGTTGACATATAGACAATTTCTTGCCATCTATCGTGTGTGTATCAATTTTATGGATTATTTAAGCTTTACTAGGAATGTGCTTCACAAATGGTTTGGGAAATCACAGTCTCCGTATCCACCACCAGTTGGCAGAAGTGACAACTCCTTATCAGATATATTGCTAAGCAATAGGGGGTGTAATTTTTCCTGGGTACTGATTAAGAAAACTACTCCAAGTAATAAACGATTAGAAAGCTGGCATTCATATTTAGATGTAGAATATACAACTGAAGAGTGGAAAAATATTTTCCTCCGGCCTCTCAAGGCAACTGTGGAGACGAAAAGTAGAAATTTTCAATATAAGCTGTTACAAAGGATAATCCCCACCAACAAATGTTTATTTAAGTGGGACATGGTTGAGAGCAATACGTGTGATTTTTACGAGGCAGAAATAGAAACAATAGAACACTTATTTTGGGATTGTAAGAATGTTCAGTGTCTATGGAAAAACATTAGGGACAGTATTTGGCCATACGTCGGTATAACCCCATTCCTCGTCAAGACTGTGGTTCTACTAGGGCCCCATAGGGGCTTTTTCGACACGGCGACACGGCGATTTTTAAAATCGACAACGCGACATTGGGGTTGTCTTAGAATCGACATGCGACATAAGACTTAGCGACACGCGACATGGAACTTTTCTTAAAATCGACACGCGACATGGACCTTTTCTTAAAATCGACACGCGACATGGACCTTTTCTTAAAATCGACACGCGACATGGACCTTTTTCTTAAAATCGACACGCGACATGGCTACCCCCCCTCAGGGGCCCTTCTACTCGGAGCAGCCTCCCAACACCTAGTTAATCACATTTTATCATTATTAAACGGTATATTTTTACAGCTAAGTGCAAAGGGGAGTCGCTGGATGTCATAGCCGCGTTAAGGCAGTTAAAATTTATATATTTATTAGAGAAAGGCGTCGCATATAATGACTATATTGCCGAGTAGGACAAGAAAGTCCAAATGTTCTGGCAAAAGTGGCGGTGTTTAAAGGGCTTAATAGACAAAATGTGGTTCCGAAATGTTTTGCTTTTTATTTCTCTTGTTTGTACTGGTCATTAGCTTATTACACTTGTAACCCGCAGTGTTGTACTGCGTTTTCCCGTATTGAACCTGTTATGTATTTGTCACATAGCCTCAATGGCTGCACTGGAGGCCACACCACCAATGTTGATGTTAACGGTGATGGCGCTCTGGGTGACAGTTCTGACCGTCAAAGCATCACGACAGAACCTCATGAACGAGGCGGGGACTCCGCGGTGTCTGGAACTGGATAACAATTGTCAGAAGGTTTATTGATTCTTACGTTTGTTCTGGCATTGTTATAAAGCATATGTACATATTTATAACGTAGTGCACCCGGATCAAAGATTTAGTATAACTTTAAAAAATTGCGAAGATAGAGGAATTCACGGACTGCTATAATAACGGGTCTTCCCATTGAACAAGGATCCCGAGGTAACTATTTCGGAATCTATATGGAATTCCGGAAGACATGTCGTACGATTCGTAAACCTAGTATAGTATAAAATAGCTGTTTTTTGTCACATATGTTGCCTCTTTTTCTTACCGAGAAATTGTTCTAGCTCGGCATCACATGCGTGGTCGGATTACTTCCAGTTGGACGACTTCGACTTGGACGACATTATATATAAATAGGTTAGGTATCGTGATATAAGGAATTCATATCGATGCATCATGGTTAGTGTGACTATTTGAGAATTTTGCAGATAAAATTAGGACAGTTTGAAGAAAGGTACAAGCATGTTTTCGGCGTGTCGCCTACGATTTAGCTTCACTGTGTTGTGGCCGACCGCCATTGCGTTGGCGTCGTGTTACACCATATATTATATATAAATGCGTTTTGGTATCACAATATACTCAATTCATATAGATGCATCATGATTAGTATGACTATTTGAGAGGTTTGCAGATAAAATTGGGACAGTTTGAAGAATAGTAAAACCATTTTTTCGGCGTGTCGTCTAAGATTTAGCGTCACTCTGTTGTTGCCGACCGCCATTGCGTTGGCGTCGTGTTATTCTTAGAAAGAGGTGTGAACGACACCTGCTCCTTTGATGTTCAAGATGGAATATTGGCGGCCTTTCCGCTTTCATACCTCTTGAATTATACACTTGGGACCTTCAGCTTGTAAGTTAATAATGTTTGATGTGGCTTGTGATTAACATACATGAGCGGTGTAACCAAATCTTCTGCTGCTAGCTGACAGAGGTCAGACTTTGCGGCTGTGGACGCCAATATTTCTTCATCTGGAATATGGCTATGATCCTTCGCGGAAAGCACATTCACACTACTGCCTTCGCCAGTAGTTAGCACTCGACCAGGGCATCCACGAAGAACACACCGCCAATGCTGCTTGTTTCCATGAACACGATCTTTCTCGTGGCGATAATCTTTGTACAGCAAATTCACCCCGCGATGCTTCTTCACAATGGTTGCAGTTGCGTCCTCCATAGTAAATATATGGCGACAGAATGATTTCCATCTGATAAACAACCCCTAATATACTCTTTTAGGATGCCGATGTGCTCAAGATGCTGTGCTCAAGATTATGTATTCAGTAAGATGCATCGATCCGCACAGGCATATCACAAGCCAGGTCAATTGTTGACAATTGCAATCACAGGTTTTTTTATAAAGCGATGACATGGACATACGCAAATGATGTTGACAGTTGAGTGCAATTAGGAAAATACACTTCAAAGCTGGAGGTGTGAATTAGATAGATTTGTTTGTGCCACATACGTTTTCACAATTGAAATATATGTTTATCAATGGTCTTTGTCAAATAAAAAGTGCAATAAGAACTCAATTGTATTCCGTTATGTTAATCACAAGCCACATCAAACATTATTAACTTACAAACTGGAGGTCTCAAGTGTTTAAGTCAAGAGGTGTGAAAGCGGAAAGGCCGCCAATATTCCATCTTGAACATCAAAGGAGCAGGTGTCGTTCACACCTCTTTGTAAGAATAACACGACACCAACGCAATTGCGGCCGCATCAACAGAGTGACGCTAAATCTTAGACGACACGCCGAAAAAATTGTACTATTCTTCAAACTGTCCCAATTTTATCTGCAAACTTCTCAGATAGTCATACTAATCATGATGCATCTATATGAATTGATTAAGTTGTGATACCAAAACGCATTTATATATAATATATGATGTAACACGACGCCATCGCAATGGCGGCCGCAACAACAGAGTGACGCTAAATCTTAGACGACACGCCGAAAAAATGGTTGTACTATTCTTCAAACTGTCCTAATTTTATCTGCACACCTCTCAAATAGTCATACTAATCAAGATGCATCTATATGAATTGAGTATATTGTGATACCAAAACGCATTTATATATAATATATGATGTAACACGACGCCAACGCAATGGCGGTCGGCCACAACACAGTCAAGTTAAATCGTAGACGACACGCCGAAACATTGCTTGTACTATTCTTCAAACTGTCCCAATTTTACCTGCAAACCTCTCAAATAGTCTTACTAATCATAATGCATCTATATGAATTGCTTATTTTGCGATACCTAACGTATTTATATATATTGTCGTCTAACTGGAAGTCGTCCAACTGGAAGTACCAAAATGGGGTGTCGTCCAAGTGAAAGTCGTCCAACTGGAAGCACACCCCACTTACTTCCACTTGGACGACTTTCACTTGGACGACACCCTATTTTGGTACTTCCAGTTGGACGACTTCCAGTTAGACGACAATATATATAAATGCGTTAGGTATCGCAAAATAAGCAATTCATGTAGATGCATCATGATAAGTAAGACTATTTGAGAGGTTTGCAGATAAAATTGAGACAGTTTGAAGAATATTAAAAGGTTTTTTTCGGCGTGTCGTCTAAGATTTAACGTCAGTCTCTTGTTGCCGACAGCCATTGCGTTGGCGTCGTGTTATTTTTACAAAGAGGTGTGAATGACACCTGGAACCTTTGATGTTCAAGATGGAATATTAGCGGCCTTCCCGCTTTCACACCTCTTGAATTCAACACTTGAGACCTCCAGCTTGTAAGTTAATAATGTTTGATGTAGCTTGTGATTAGCATAACGGAATACAATTAAGTTACACTTACACTTATTACACTTGTTATTGGACAAAGACCACTGATAAACATATATTTCAGTTGCAAAAACATATGTAGAACAAATAACTGGGATATATCCAAATATGACACAACTATATACTCTTTGCGGTTTTGAACATCAGTGGTATATCCACATGTGACCTAATTATACAATCTTCCATACTATGTTCTTAGTAATTCTGCACAATGTGCCGCACGTGACGAAGATAATCCTCGCTGTTGAGGTCTCCAGATGTGAATCTGACGTTGAGCCGGTCCAGGCGGTCATCAATCTGTTTATACTTCAGGCGTCTGGACTCTGGGGCGACACCCAGCCGGGCGCGACGACTTGTCAGATTGGTGATTGATTGTTCCTTTTTGAGGACGGTCGTGGACGGCAATATTTCTTCATCTGGAATATGGCTATGATCCTTCGCGGAAACGACATTCACACTACTGCCTTCGCCAGTAGTTAGCACTCGACCAGGGCATCCACGAAGAACACACCGCCAATGCTGCTTGTTTCCACGAACACGATCTTTCTTATGGCAATAATCATTGTACAGCAAATTCACCCCGCGATGCTTCTTCACAATGGTTGCAGTTGCGTCCTCCATAGTAAACATATGGCGACAGAATGATTTCCGTCTGATAAACAACCCCTAATATACTCTTTTAGGATAAAGAGTGCAATAAGAACTCAATTGTATTCCGTTATGTTAATCACAAGCCACATCAAACATTATTAATTTACAAGCTGTAGGTCTCAAGTGTATAATTCAAGAGGTGTGAAAGCGGTGTGAAAGTGTGAAGGCCGCCAATATTCCATCTTGAACATCAAAGGGTGCAGGTGTCGTTAACGCCTCTTTCTAAGAATAACACGACGCCAACGCAATGGCGGTCGGCAACAACACAGTGACGCTAAATCTTAGACGACACGCTGAATAAATGGTTGTATTATTCTTCAAACTGTCCCAATTTTATCCGCAAACCTCTCAAATAGTCATACTAATCATGATGCATCTATATGAATTGAGTATTTCGTGACACCTAACGCATTTATACATAATATATGATGTAACACGACGCCAACGCAATGGCGGTCGGCCACAACAGAGTGCCGCTAAATCTTGGACGACACGCCGAAAAAAGGCTTGTATTATTATTTTTCAAACTGTCCCCATTTTATCTGCAAACCTCTCAAATAGTCTTACTAATCATGATGCATCTATATGAATTGCTTATTTTGCGATACCTAACGTATTTATATATATTGTCGTCTAACTGGAAGTCGTCCAACTGCAAGTACCAAAATGGGGTGTCGTCCAAGTGGAAGTCGTCCAACTGGAAGCACACCGAATGGTGGTATTTAGCAATGTGCGATTCCCAAACCATATAAGCTTACACATTAGCAGAAACCGGAAGGCAACACACTTCGCAGCATTCAGGTTGCGTTTCTTTCAGTTATATGTACAGTCAATCACCTTGAAAGTCATAGGCACTGTATTTGTCTTCATGTTGTGCTGCCCGCCTATAACCAATGCCTCTTGAGTCCTCAGGCCGCAGAACACATCAGCGGTAATATTTCTGGAAACGGTACTGCAAACTGAATATTGTAATCTGAGATAACCTACAGTTTTGACCAAACTGAGCTAGCGTTAGTTTCAACAAAACCTTTGTGATCTGAAGAACAGGAGCGGATTCAGACTTTAGCGGGTGGGACGGGTGGGGGGGGCTTGTATTTCGCGATTACAGTGCATATGCGGTGGAAGCGAGTGAGGGGGGGGGGGGGCACCGGCCCTTCTTCAGCATCACGTTGCTGCTCCTGGTCAGGGAGTGGCTTCTTTATTCTCTGGGAAAAAAACTGTCGGGGGTGGTGGTGGTGGGAGGGGGGGTGTTCTGTGACTTAACCGGTGGGGGGGGCTTACGCAGTAGTAGCCCCCCCCCCGCTGGATCCGCCGCTGAAGAATGTAATGATGTCGCGCATGAGCAGACGGCCGAGTGTATTAAGGTAATAGCAGTGCGTTTAAACAGCTGTTAACCTATAAATGCAGACTCAAAATCAGCTTTCTATGTACTTTCTATCTCTTACCGTAAGAGATCATGAGAGCCGTCACGAAGGACGCGCCTGGCGGCTTGCACTAGGTGATTCCCATCGAGGGCAAAAACGGTTGGGACGAGGCGGCGCAGGCATGGACGACGAGTAAGTTCTATGCGGAGACGGCAAAGGTAAGATCTAAATGGAAAATAACTTACTTAAAAACAAAACAAAATGTCTGTTAAACATCATGATTTTGGCGCAGGACGTAGCCTACTCTTTCTTATATGCTAACGAGAATAATACAATAGAATGGTATTGATCGATCAACAGGCTAGTTTGTTTCCACCACCTATGGAAACGATAATGTTGTTTTTAACAGTAATATTAATATTAGACAGGGCAGCCTGTGCTGAATCAGGGGTGAAACGAAACAAACTGCAATAACCTAGTCTTAGTAATAAAAAAAATTGTATGATTCCTTACGTTGTCTATCTGGGAATATCATCGAATAATCCGCTGAATGGAACATATTTTTTACGAGTGTGGTTTACTCTAGCCCGGTAGATGTACAACCAGAATATCCTTCCTGAAACAAAAGAACAGAGAAACGTGGCAGTTGAGACACCCGCTATGAATTGTGACATGGGTACCTTCTACATGTGATGGAGTGTTATATAATCTACTAATTACAGCCAATAGGGAGAAAATATATATAATACAAATTCCTACATATGTTTTTAAATAGAGGCTCCTCTCTCCTCACCCCCTAACTTTGGGCACTCCCCGAACTTGAGGTATCGCCCCTCCTGTAGCTTAGTGTGTCTCTCCTACCCTTATGAGGGGTGTTTCCTCTTCCTTAACTTAGGGTATCACCCGAATTTTCGATGTCTCCCCTCCCCTTAACTTGGGGTACCACCCAAACTTTGGGTGTCCCCCTCTAAAAACTTGGGTCGTCCCCCCTCTAAAAACTTGGGGTGTATCCCCTCCCCAAACTTGAGGTGTTTCCCTCCCCAAATTTTGTCTCGGAACTTAAGAAGTCACCCTTTGCCTAATTTGGGGTGTCTCTCCACCCCTAATATGGGGTCTCTCTGCTTCTGAAACTTGGGGTAGCACTTCTCGGAACTTGGATTGTCCCGTCTCCCGTTACTTGGGGTGCTTTCGCGGTACCACCCCTACTTAGGGTGACTGTTTTACATAAGCCTGCTTTTTATGTTACGCTGATGAGGCAGCGGTATGGGGTTCAGTGAATATCCGTGCATATATAGGAATGCTAACTTTATGTATGCCAACTATAGCAGTTAATAAAAAAAATAGTCTTAAGTTTAGTAATGCATTATGTTATGCATCATGTTCCATGCATGGATTAGTGTGCTTGGAACAACACAGCGATAGTGCATCATTCACGAATTAAAAATAAAACCTAATGCCCCGTCTCCGCCTCAATTGGCCAAAGCCTTTACAGGCTCTCTCACTGGTCAATCGTGTAATCTAGCCCCCATCCCCCCACCCCCCCTCCTCCCACCGGTCATTAAAAAAACACACCAAAACCTCAAATAGGTACACAGTCGCACATTTTCCCCCGCTCCTCCTCCCTAACCGCCAGTTTACGGTAGACCAGCTCTTGGCTCCCCAGCCCAATTCCTCACCTCGAACCCCCAACTTTACTTTGTAATATTTTTTATAGCGGGACTAAATTATTTAAACTTGGTTTGAATATTTTTGTCCCGGTATGGGCATTTAAAACCCTGTGTTTATTATTGCGGTGCGGCGCCAATCATCCTTACATCCGGGTATCGCTTCAATTACTGTTATATTTTATTCGATTCAGACAAGTGAGCCAAGTCAGCTTTGACCACTTTGCCTGAAAAGTGAGCCAAATCAGCTTACATCACTGCGATAAGAAAGGTTAGTAGCACTCATTATGCTAGTGAGTGTGTTAGTTGTTGAGCAACAACTTATATCCTACAGATTCTAAGGAAATAATAATGCTACAGTGAAAAAATCAATTGTAACTGCTAATGACTGTTCAATTGGCAAATGAACAGGTGATAACATATATCTGGCAGTCGGCAGTTTGGTGACTATGCGGGAAAGGCGATAAGCACCCAGCGACATTGTTGACACATCCAAGCCGGCTGCTGGTGCATGCAGCGGGTGCATCGGGTGCATCAGTGGGACAGACAGACAGATGGTGTCATGCCACATGTGTGACATCAGATGGTGCCATGCCCCATGTGTACCTGTAAAATTGGACACTGCGGTAACTGGTGCCTAGCAGCGCTGTTTCCGCATGTAGTCCGCTTAACTGTAAAATTGGACACTGCGGTAACTGATGTCTAGCATTAGACACCGGGTTCGCTTTACTGTAAAATTAAAAAAAATTTGTAGAATAGGGTACTGCGGTAAAGGGTACTGCGGTAATCTTAAAAATTGAGATGGAGTCATGTGTGAGTGCAGAGCACGGCTGAGTTGCTCATTTACGACTCTTGGGCGACTGGATATTTTGGTTTCAGTACGAGCTGTGCGTATTTGTGACTGGACTGCTCAAAGCCTGTTTGGGTTGAAGGGGAAGTAATCAATACTATGGAAATGTCCCTATTCTATTGCGTGCGTTCCTGTTGACTGACTTTAAATAGCTCCCTTTCAGCTCATATCCAGTGCAGCGCAAAGGTACTTAACAATATGAGGTATGGACTGGCTGCTTACTGGAAAAAAAGTACAGCAATAGACTAATAGTAAAAATTGCTACTAATGTTTCTTTTCTTTTTCTCTTATGGATATAGTGAAACTGTGAAGTTCAAAACAGTACTTTATCCTTTATGAAAACAGTATATTCTTCTTGTCATTACCTTGTAATTAATGTGCTACTAGTACTACATCAACTGCAAGAGGTGATATATAGATCTATGCGGCATATAAGGCAGAGGAACTGGCGTTGAATCAAATCTATATATGCAACATATTATCTACTTTTTAGTTCAATTATTTATACGATACGCCATCAATCAAATTTTTGGTTTTCATCATGTAGTGCAGAACTCGTATTAATTTTGCTGAGCAGTACAGCTATCGGATTAATCAAAATTAATCCCCAATTAACAGGTTTCAAAGTGGTACAAACATTAGATATTTGCTGTGCCAATGTATGTAGAGGAAGCAACTCTGTATTCAAGTTTTCAGTAGAGCATATGACTGTAATGATAATACAAATCATACATTAATATGCCTGATGAGATAACATTCGCCAGTATGAATGTATGAATCAAAATTAATCCCCAATTAACGGGTTTCAAAGTGGTACAAACATTGGATAATTGCTGTGCCAATGTATGTAGAGGAAGCAACTTTGTATTCAAGTTTTCAGTAGAGCATATGACAGTAATGATAATACAAATCATATATTAATATGCCTGATGAGATAACTTTCGCCAGTATGAATGTAAGAGGATCCTTACATTCCTCTTAAGAGAGCTGATGTTTTTAATTGGTTGCGTGATAAGCGCTACTCAATATATTGTCTACAAGATGTACATTGCAATGATAACTTAGTGGCTAAATTTCGACAAGATTGGGGGTATGATATGGTTATCGCTACTTATATTGAGCGCAAGCGAGCTCTTAAGGTAACATGCATGCGTATTCATTCCATTTCAAGCATAGGCTTAGGACTTTCATTTCGCGTAACAGCCCCCATGAGACGTTTTCGGATTCGGAGTAAATATCCGCTGTACATAAATTTATTCAAACAAAGAGAGGTCGAAACCTATTATGTCATGCCTTTAATAATTAAATCAGCTGCCCCACAAAATTAACGAATAAATTATTCAATGTTAACACTGGATGTATACTTCAAATTAAAGTTAATTTATAAGCGACGGGCTAAATGACAATGTCTGTTGCCAAGCAGAGCGCTCTTGGTAACCGCCCATCAGCTGCTGTCATAGGGCGTTTTCGATTATGCGCGCGGTGTACTCCGGCCACAAGGATTTGTAAATCAAACGACGCGAGTCGCGCTCCGAGCGGTGTGTCACATGAGCTATTTCTAGTGCCAAGTTATTCTCTGCCATGGCAGCCATGTTGTGTCGGATAACTCGGACTTCTCGTTTGGTTTCAGAAAGTGCGGAAATGTAAATGCGCATGCGCAAAATATCCGCTCGGGGCACGCGAACGGGATAATCGAAAACACCCATAATGAGTAGCTGTGACGTCAAAATGTTATAAACATGACGTCACAATGGAAGTTCCTAAGCAACCGAATGATATGACAAGCACGTGCATGGCATACGTCATCCCGCCAAAGATATTCTTTATGGCAAGCCGAAGCGAGATTAATGTTGAATACTAATCTAGATGTATCCCCTCGAAATATCTGAATTAATAAATACACGCTCGCATTGTTTAGGTAGCACCTATCCATATTAGCAGTAATGCCACAGGAACGGCTATTCTGTTTAATAGGAGATTTGAGTATAATATAAAAGAAAAAGTTATTGACGAGGGTGGAAACTACATAGCTCTTGATGTTAACATAGAGGGTACAGATAGTACGTTGGTAGCTCTTTATGGCCCTAATTCAGATGACCCCAGTTTTTCCCTAAAAATAAAGAGTGTAATTGAAAATTTCCAAAATGTCACTATATTGCTTGCTGGGGATTGGAATCTGGTTCAGAAAAGGCTATTTAAGACAAAATAATGTGCAAGCTATAAACATGGTGAAAAAAATATGTGAGGAGTTTGAACTAAGTGATCCCTGGCGGATATCAAAATCTCATACGAGAAGGTTTACCTGGACCAGTTCTGGTAAACCTAAGAAGCATGCCAGACCAGATTTTTTTTTTAGTATCACAGGATTTAATATCGAAATTAGATAAATCTGAGATAGATATCAAGCATAAATCTGATTCCCTGATACTGTTTAAAACTAAGACTATAGATAATTTGAGAGGAAGAAGCTATTGGAAGCTAAATATTTCGCTGCTAGATGACCCTGATTATAAATTGCTTATAAGGGAAGAAATAAAGGAAACCGCTGGAAGATATGCGCTTCCAGGACAATCTCTGGATGATCCAAATATCACCTTTCATGTTAATGATCAGCTCTTCTTTGAATTACTTAAATTAGAACTAAGAGGAACAACTATTTCTTTCTCAGTTAATCCTAAAAAACAAGAAGGAAAAGTCACTAGAGATAGAAATAAAAAAATGGAAGCTGATATTGAAAATTGTAATATCGACAGACAATTCAGAGATGAATTATATCAATTAAGAAGCAAAAAGACAAAAGGATTATTAACTAGGACCAGCGTTAAACTATATGAGGAGGGAGAATAGCCGACGAAATATCTCTGTAATTTAGAGAAGTTTAATTATGTGACTAAATTAATCAGAAAATGGCAAGGAGCTCACAGAGCCACAAGATATATTAGAAGAGCAAAAACGATTTTATTGTCGATTATACTCTTCAAAACGGGATAAGTGTCGAGGCTCTATTGATACTTTTCTGGATAACAGATGTTTTCTTGTAACAAGGATATAACACAACAAGAACTACATAATGTTCTCTTAAATAGTAAACCTGGAAATACTCCTGGTCTGGACGGATATTCTTTCGAGTTTTACAAATGTTTTTGGGGAGAGTTAGGCCACTTCTTGTACCGAAGTTTACAGTATGGGATTAACAACAATTCCCTCTCTAAAATACAGAACCAGGGTTTAATAACTTGTATTCCGAAACCGGAAAAAGATAGTTACATGCGAAACTGGAGGCCTATAACTCTTTTAAATACTGACTATAAACTCCTTTCTGGGTCAATAGCGGCTAGATTAAGGAAAGCGCTCCCTAGTATTATTAGTTCCATACAAATGTGTTTTTTTTTAAAAATAGATACATTGGGGAAAATACACGATTAATTTATGATATGATGGAATATCTTATACAGGCAAATCGACCAGGGCTAATACTTCTAGTGGATTTTGAAAAAAACTTTTGAATCACCAGATTGGGGTTATCTCATAAATACATTAAAAGCAGGTAAAATTCCATAGCGCTATCGCTCATAGGTAAGGTCACTGTAATTAAGACTTTACTAATACCGAAGCTTATTCATTTTCTTTCAGTATTACCTATAACGAATAAAATTGAAGGGAAACTTCAGCGAATGATAAATGGTTTTCTATGGGATGGTAAATGGGCTAAAATATCTTCTCTTATATTAGCGCAGGAATATTCAAACGGGGGGTTAAAGTGCACCTATGTTCCTAGTTTAATTAAAGCGTTAAAAGCTGTTTGGGTAAATAGAATGCATATTTCATGTAAAGACCCCTGCTGGTTAACACTTGCGAGATATATTTTAGTCGAAAAAAACGTGGAACTCATTTGGAGACTATACCAATTGTCATTGGGAACCTACTTAAAACATATTAAGAGCACCTTCTGGAAGGAAGTATTGTATGTCTGGAGTATTTTTCAGAAAAAAATATATATACCAGGCAATGAATTACAGTACACCTTCTGGAATGCCTGGTACATAACAAATCCTAATCTGCAAAAACAGAAACAAATATTGATACATAATAAATGTGTACTGAATCAAGATCTTCTTGTAACGAATACATTTACTTCGTATAACAATTTTAAAGAAAATATAATTCTAATATTTACTATTTAGACTACCTCTATCTAGTAAGAGTAGTAACAGAACATTGGTCACTAGAAAACATTTGTAATAATAGCCGAGGGGTAAACTTGGATCCATTAAATGGCTTTTATATTAGCAAAAAAGCATGCAATTATGTCTATACGACTTTGATAGAGGATGGCTCGCTGATGACGAAGAGAAAACTGAGAACGAATAACATATTAAAAGTAGATGATTTAAATGTTAACTGGACGGAAATCTATACTAGAACATTTAAAACTACATCATATGGGAAATATAATGCGTTTCAATATAAAATTGTGCAACTAATATTGCCCACAAATCACCAGCTCTACCTATGGGGTATAACTGAGACGGATCTTTGCCCTTTGTGTAAAAATGAAACGGAAACAATAGAACATTTATTTTGGACATGTTTGGAAACCCGGATGCCTTGGCAGTAAGTGAAATATTGTTTATGGCCCTTTTTAGATATTACAAGCTATCTATCGATTGAAAACATTCTTTTAGGCGTGACAGATGCAAAATATCAATTGATTGATCAAATATATTCCTTACCTTTAAGAAATATATTTATAATATATTTATAATATAATATTTATAATATATATAATATATAATATATATAATATATAATATATATAATATATAATATATAATATATATAATATATATAATATATATAATATATATAATATTTATAATATATTTATATATATATATATATATTTATAAGACACGATGTTTGGGAGATAAGTTGAATGTAAAGCAAGGGTTTCGTATGTTGAAACAGTTATACTCTGTGGAATATTATATAAGCGAAAGAACCCCTGGTGGAAAACGAAGCCAAATGTATAAGTTAAAATGGGAGGGTCTTGAAAAGTGTTTTGCCACTGTATGACTTGAGGTGCTGCTATTTTCTGCAGGTTGAAAATAACCATATCCTATATATCTCTTTTGTGGTACTGTATAGTGTTTTGGGGGTGTGCTGCTCGTTTATCGTGTACTGTATACTGTCTGTTCTGTGCCTTGATGAAATAAAGAATTATATTCTTTTTTTTAAAGTACTGCGGTAACTAGTGTCTAGATTTGATGACGGTTTGGGCATTGCTACCAGTATGACTACCGGCTTGCCACGGATATCTGATATATATGGTGTTGAATTCGGCGATAAGGCGTTGGGACTAATGTTATTAGTATTGACACCCAGCCAGGTAATGGTGACTGTGCGGGAAAAGCGATAAGCACCCAGCGACAATGTTGACATATTCAACATGTTCCAGGTGCAAGCAGCAGGTGCAAAGGTGGGACAGACGGACAGACAGACCGACGGACAGCATCATTTTATTAGCATAGATGATGTAGACCTAGTCCCAACGACTGTAACCATGGTTCTCTCCGCGGATCTTGCATAGTAACGAGGATGACGTGTCAGCTGATCTGAGCGGGGGCTGACCAACCAAACCACGGTTACGTCCTACAGCCTGAGCTTTGCCGGCGGTATAAGTAGACCTGTGGTTGGTCGAAGGGCCGAGCAGTCGGAGTATACGGAAGGAACTGGCCGGGATATCACATGTGCAGAGACACATCTACAGTTGTAGGTAAGTTCATCGAGCTGCAATAAGATGCGTTCCTGACCGGCCAATGTTAATTATGACTCGTAAAATGAAATGTTGGTATTTAGGCCGTTTTTGGTGCACGCATTGTCTGAACTTGGCCACGGAACCTACTCGGACGATGAACGATGAAACGTGCCCCATATTAGGTGGGGCGGTCGAACCCAGGACCTATTGATCTGCAGCCTAGTGCGCTTACCACGGCTTTACTGCTTCACTGAACCAGCCTGCCGACCCCTGCACCCCCCCCCCCCCCCTCTCTCTCCCAAAGCCCACCAGCCCCTATTTGATCCAGCCTGCCTCTGCTTACAGTGGTATCATAAATCCGTATCGTACTGGCATTATTACTCTTTAGCGTCTGGCCACTCGCCTACCATGCGATGTAACTGATGCATTTGCTAACTTCACTCACTGCCTGATGAAGAGCATAGGCTGGCGGCTCGATCGATGAGCACACTCCGGCGCCAATATCTGGGGCATGTGTTATCCAACCCCAGTCATTTCCCAGGGAGGCGTCTTGGCCTAGTAGTAGGACTAAGTGTCCTTCGTGCGCACATTAGCGACCCAAGAACAGCGACAGTTCGTTTTCCTTACTCAATATTATCAACTCAACACCCCTGCCGACAACCAAACCCCCATTCATGCCTTTCCACCCCACCCTACGCACTGCCTCTTGTGTGTGTGTAACGACCGGGCCTCCTCGCAGACTGGACCCCGGCCCACTGCGTCCCGCCAACGCGGCCAAAACCACCCTCACACCACCGTCCTTCCAGAAAACCACCCGCCTGAGCGTTTCTTGTTGACTCACTAGGATGTCAAGTGACTGACACACAGACAGTTTAAACGCGAAAAAAACAACATCGATCAATGAAAAACAAACATATACAAAAGATGCGCCTCAAGGGGCACATTCTGAAACTTACCTCTTTGTGCTGGGGCCATAAATTATAGGGCGCGGACGGCAAACGTCGGACGACGGTTTGTGGTGAGGTATGTCAGTCAGTGAAATAGGTGCCTGGAGCGATACACTTAAAAAATAAAGCTTTCGTAGCTCGGCGGGCCGACGCCCCCAAGCCGTTACGGTCTGCCTCCACCCAAAAAACATTCCTTTTCACCCATTTGTGCTGGGGCCATAAATTATAGGGCGCGGACGGCAAACGTCGGGCGACGGTTTGTGGTGAGGTGGGGGTAAGAGGTACCTTATCGATAATAATATATGTAGCAGACCTTTCGGCCATGCGTGCTGTATGAGTCATGTATAGTACAAGGTCAGACAAATAAAGAAACAAGACAGCCGTAGGCTGAGGTACTGACAGAAGTGACTTCATCGTCATTTCACCATTTATGCGCCGAAACTATGGTACAGGCGATGACATGCAGAAACACATATACTATAAGCTGATTTTGCCTCAAGTTGGCTACATGATGCCTTCAAAGGGCATATTAGGTTAAACAGCTCCTTGAACGAACAACGTGGGCTCAATAGCGCTAAAAAACGGGCAAATTGGAATAATTACGGCCTTCAGCGGCCAATTTGGGCTAAACATGGCCTTCAATGGCCAATTTGGGCTCCATAATGCCGATATCCGAAGGCGTTCTAGCCCACACTGCCCACTGATAGCCGTATTGGGCTCGCTGAAAGCGCAATTTGGCCCAAATTGGACCTCTACGATGCGGATGCTGGAATAGCACAATCTAACGGCTGCTGTTCAATGCGGGCTGCTTTTCCAGATAGAGGGCGCCATTTTGAGTGAATTCGTCCAAATCCCGACTTTCTACGTGTGCTTGGTCCCGCCCAAATGCCTGTTCTCGGACTCGTCATTGCTAAATTACGGAGCCCTCCAGCGTCAAAACTAATAGTGCTAGGCTAGAAGCGAATGCGGATTCCTCACCAAAGTCGACGTTTGCCCGTCCTTTGAAACCAGTCCCGACTCTCTAGCGTCCCTATTAAGCAAACGGCGGCCATCGCAAAGCAGAGGCATTGCCGCTCGATATCGCCGTTGACTCATAATGGAAGCTTCAGCAAAGGGGGGTGCACCTCTTGCGAGCGCTCTAGCGGCCAAACTAAGCGTCCTAGAGCAATTCTATCGCCAAGGAGTACTTTGTGATACGCTTACAAGAACAATACGATAATATTGATAGGTTTTCAGGCTAGTTTTTTTGGCAATGTGTGCATGAACCGTCTCAAACGCAACCCATAGAAATTCGGAGATTAAAGAACAAGTTGGCCATATAGGTCCTGATATGTTCTTTATAAGTTATTGGCTGTTATGTACATTGGAATAATATTGAGATATCGAACTGAAAAAATGCTCGCAAGGCCGAGAAACGGTCACATATAAATAGCACTCGCTAGGTGGCGCAACCGTGATCCCACGTACTAGCCTAATTGACATTTTCTGAATAATTAAAAGCATTTCATATTTTTTGCAGTTGGGTAAAATGTTATTCACCGTATCTCACTGGGTCGCCCCACTAAAACAAACAAATTTAAAGATGGTAATTGTTATGTCAAAAACAGCAATTGCATGTCTGCCATTTTGAAGTAATTTAGTTATCAATAACAAGATCGTGCATGTTCTTATGACTGACATTTGTTATTATTCTATTTTTCATCCTTCCATGACTCTACAAAACATAAGTTGATAGTCGCCAATTAACATCACAAATTGCTCTTCGACCCTATTTATTTAAGTAGAATAATAAGATTTCAATGACGACCATTTTGGATTTATGCAATAAAAATATTGTGTATTTAGTTACCACAAAACACGGTTCCACCCTAAAACACCATTCTGCTACCGGACTATGGGGAAAACGCAAGACGCCCTCTCTTATATGTCCAAGGAGACTTTCAAGATATTACTTTAAGGCCAATATATACTACGCCAAAATAGAATACCCGTTAATTTTATTCGGAAGCACTGTTAGAAATATTCGCCATTATCCCATATATATGACGCACTAAAACATCAAGAAATAGTGAGAGGCGATCATTCGACGTTTCGTGACGTATGTAAGTAGATCTAAATGTAGACGGGCGGTCATACCATATTTTTCTGTTAAAAACCCCGTTACAATGCATCGTAGGTTAATTAAGACGACGCTATTCTAGATTCAACACACCAAACACCAGCTAGTCACCTCCTTTCTCAAAAGTACAAATTAATTTGAATATTGACATAGCACCATGCACCTGCCTATATTTAACAATTAGACCAGAATCTGCATCTGCGTCACTTGGCGCGAAAGTACGGATATGATAGTTTACGATTTTGTACAGATTTTGCGAATAAAACTTGTCGCACTTACCAAACCATGAGCCAAATAAATTGCAAAAGCACCCAGACTGATTCAACATTTACTCTTCAATCGGACGGCCTATATTATGTGAATTTGGCCGGCACGCGACACGAGGCGATATGCGGTCGAGTATGAATCAAGATTGGTTACGTTGAAGATTCACCAACAAAGATAAATGTAAACGGTAAACCTTCAACAGGTTAAGCAGCGAACACACGGTCAGTTTTTTTGCATGCGTCGCCGCCTCCGCGAGCGTCGTTCGTCGTGCGTCGTGCGTCGTGCGTCGTGCGTCTTTTGCGAACACACGTGTTCGTCTTCACGTCCGTCGCCCGGCCCACTTTTCCATTGTTGGAAGCTGTTGTTCCAGGTCATTCCAGGCCAGTAAGCCCATGGATTCTGGCCGTATCATGTCATGTCATGTCATGTCATTATATATCATCACGCAATATGATGATATATATCATACACTGACTCCATTTGGCAACCTAATTATAATGACGGCAAAAACGACTTGGAGGAAATTCAGCTAATTATTACCTAATTACTTAATTGCATTTTTTCTGAAATCGCATGATTTGTTCTAAGTCCTTCTTCATACCCAGTTTCTATGTTCTACGCTGGTTTAATTCAAAACCTGGGGTGCAAAGTCCAGCAAAGCCATCTGGATAACCTCACTCCTTCGTAATTGATGATCCGCCACCTTCTCTGCCTGCGTCAAATTCGGTCCCGGACCGAAGTCGACGCAGCCGGAGAAGGACGCGGACCTGAGCGCGGACTCGTGTGTTCGCTCCATTGAATTATAGTGGATCGCTTTAAGACGGACGACGCACGACGCTCGCGGACCCGGCGACGCATGCAAAAAAACGGACCGTGTGTTCGCTGCTTAAAAGTTACATATCGAGCTCTTTCCCGCCAAAGCTAAAGGGGTCAAAATACAAATAGGAATCAGTCCTTGAATCTTTCAAGATTTCTTTTGTCTATACCGTCCCATGCCAGACTGCCAAATAGAGTCTATTAGCCTTGCCCGTAATATCAATTTACCACAAGTTTTCAACTTAGTGGTAAACGTCATCAGTTTGTGTGCTTCGCGATGCTTTGGCAAAAGTAGCAGCGCCGCGACAGAGTTCTGTGGTGTCCCGGGATATACACGTTTGCCACACGACAGCCGAAACTGTGATGTTTATCAGGTTTCGGAATATATAGTATTGATATTAATTTCGCCAGGGCTTAGTTTTGGTGGGAAAGAACTCTATATGCATCTTTTAGAATAAACAAACGCGCTCGATCATACTAAAAAACATTGCTTTAGCCAAAGTTTAAATTTTTTTAGGGCCTAAAGCGGAGGGCCTACTGGAAATGATCCTATTTCTCGGAAAACTGACATGAAATTGGTCTACCTTTGGGGTGAAAAGAGGCAATAAAGGCATAGTCTTCTTTTAGTTTAGTTTTTTTAAGTTTTCGATGTTAGATCTAGGCCTACCATGTCTTTTGAAATAGTGCGCATCTAGGCCTAACTTGGCCCCTCTGACCAGAAGGCCAGGGTGGTTTTCAGTCGTTACCGCAGACAGCCGCTGCGTGGCGCTGCCGCGTCTGCGCTCTGTGCCTTTGTCCATAGGCAGAGCCCCTAGCGGAGTGAGTCAACTGAGAGTGCAGACTATGGTGGTTTTATCTTGTGTCGTGTACAACTGCAGGGTGGTTTTGGAAGGCAGCCAGATAACACCTGAACAGCGCAATACAAGGGTCTCGGCCAAGGTGTGTGTACTTGGTAAGCTAATGTGTTCTGTGGCTGTGTACGCAACGTAATATTTGACTGTAACTAAGTGCGCTGTACTTTGGAACCAGAAGTTGAGGCCTGCACATCACCTGATCACAGTCAGTAACCTGGACCTGGTACCCCAACATTGTACATTGTGGCGTTGTTGTTGTCAGGCAAGGAGCCGGCAAGGAGGGAGGTACGACTGGACGCCTGTTAAAACTGGCATGTAACGGGACTAAGTCAGGCGGCACTTTCACTGACGATTTTTATGATCCTTCACCAGTGACCACCTCACATTGTGAGTAAACAGTGAATGATCAGTCTGCCGTAACCATAAGTTACCATAAGATAAGAGGCTAAGTTCTTACCCGTCCGAGCGTGCAGCTGTACTGTCAGATGCCTGCATGCTCAGACAGGTTTACACCCACTTTGACCGCAGACTCCTCCACACCCTGGCCCCTGCCAGATGCGATGTACACTCATAATGGCCGAACGGCTGAAGGATTTAAGGGAGGTGGGGGGGATGGGATACATGTGAGATGGGGTGGGGGTGTAGCGAGCCAGTAGATTATTCTGCGTGAAAAAAAAAGGTATGTGGAGACGCGTCTAGACAGCTGGCCCAATTACAAGTATTTGCTAGCTCCCTCCACTCTCAAGTGCCTGCATGCTCAGACGCGCCTGCATGCTCAGACGCGCCTGCATTCTGCGATGGGTATGCTGGGCTTATGTGGTCTGACTGTTGTTGGCTGGGCTAGAGTTAGTGTTATAAGAGCCTCTGCGCTGCTGCAGGTGTGCATAGCTGAGATGGGTGTGGGTGTGCATAGCTGAGATGGTTGCGGGTGTGTATAGCTGAGATGGGTGTGGGTGTGCATAGCTGAGATGGGTGCGGGTGTGTATAGCTGAGACAGATGCGGGTGTGTATAGCTGAGATGGGTGTGCTGTGTTCATGGCTGATGTGGTCTGGCTGTTGTTAGTGTTATAACACCAATTGTTTGATTGATTAGTTTTCGGTTGGATGCAAGTATGACTTATAAAGTCAAAGTCATAATTGCCGTAGACTCTCATTTCGGCCTAGCCCCAACCTTGTGGTTTTGTATCAAGAGAACAACTGCATGCATCTGCTTACATCATAGAATGGATTATTACAGTGATAGTATGCAGATCATAGCGGTTTCACCTGAACTTGGGACCCTTCGCATCCAGAGTGAACACTTTACACAACTTCCCATTCGGGCACGAGGCGCTTGGTGACTTTCATCCACTGGGCCTGGGCCGAGATATCACAAAGCTACTCATTCAGCAATATTTTTTTTCTCTTGGAATTTTGTTAATGATTTGAATTGAAATTATGTGTTTATGTACTTATATATTTATGTAGTATATAAGATCTTGTATGCAACAAATAACATGGCATGTTGTTAGGCTATAATGATTGGCCAAACTGATGCATTTCACAGGGGAAAGTATAGCTAAATCTCTTGGGTACTTTGGCATCAAAAGTCAGGTATTTTTTTTTTTCTTTGCCTCTTTAGTTATGTTCACATATATCTTTTGTACAGAGTTAACATTTACATAGTAAGGTAATGTATCCAAGACTTTTCTCTGTGATAGTTTGAACATTTTAATTTAGGTGGAAAATGGCTGTATGACCAGTTTAAAGTGAAACATGCTAGATTCAAACCAGTAATAAAATCATATATTATACTCAGTATTGTATAGAACCGTGTAAAGCATTTCGTAATATAGTTGCATCTATACATATAAAAATATCAAGATTATTGGGTCAATATATGACTAACATTGCTATAATTTTATTTAAAGTTACTCAAACAGCAATTTTCCACTTCTGTAATGCCTCATTTCTGTTTACGCAAGTAAAAATTTATTTTAGTTACATTAAAAAGATTATGTATGAGCAGTTTTAGGCTTGGGCTACCTGTTTATTAATGCACCAGTCAATGTTAACTACGATATTAACTTATGTATAATATAATTTATCCTGCACTGGAATATGCACTGGCTCAAAATGTTTTCTCAAGCCTTTAAATTCCCTCTGACGAGAAATATTCGCACACTTGGTCGACAGTCTATTTTTTGATCAGGCACTTTGTAGATAATGTTTTCTGTATTCACTGCATTAATTATGAATACTGGAACAATCTAAACTCACTTAACATGCTTAATGTGTCTTACCCCCAGGGAAAACCATGCTGGTGTAATCCCAATCCTTGTCTGCTCCCCCACCTGATGCTTAATATGAGTGGTGCATAAACTGAAATATAGACATAGATCTAGTGAACATATTGTGAACTTGTGGAAATTGACAGTAACAGTCGCAGTGAAAGACAAGTTGGAGACAGTGCCTATATGGGGGGGGGGCAAGGTATGGAGGAGATAGGATTAGAAGAAGCCAGATGGGCACAAGAGAGTGATAGGCCTAACCACTGTAATCCCTGGACAGTCATATCAAAGTATTGCATGGTTAGATTTATATGCAATTTTTTTTCGTTATGTTATGGTCATATTGCTTAATCTCTGGGAGTCACATGTATGGGATATAAATGAGGGGTACCCTTCGAATGAGGGGAGGTTTCTATAAATATTACTACCCGGGCCATGGGGGTTAGGTCACTAAGGAGGGTTACAAGTACCCAAAAAGTGGGGATTCACAAAATGGATGAGTCTACAGACAAGGAAAATAAGTAATGTCTAATTTATCCTATTTTGCATTGATTTCAGTGTACATGTGTACAGCAGCAACATGGCGACCACGTCTATGATCTTGTGCACCGGCCACGAGCCATTCGACATGACATTGATGAATTATACACCCCGGACATCTAAGAGCCGGCCCTGGATCCCACGTCCAGTCCGCCCCAGGTACGCCCGGGAGTCAGAGCGTCTGGATTCATTCTCGGCTGGCTGGCCGGAGACGGCGGAGGCGCGACCCCGGGATCTGGCCTCATCCGGGTTCTACTTCCTCGGGCGCCAGGACATCTGCGAGTGTTTCTCTTGCAAGCTGCGTCTGCACAACTGGCGCTGGGGGGACGCGCCCTCTAGCATCCACCGGCAACAATCTCCGCAGTGCAAGATGGCGCTAGGGGTGGACGACCAGAACGTGGCCCTCGGGGAGGACCTCGAATCTGACGAGGAGAGCAGTGGTTTGCAATTCCGCAAGCAATCCTGGACGGAGCAAGCTGCCGGGCTAGCCAGACCGGAGGAGGGGACATCAAACTGGGAAACGGATGATGTGGATTTCCCCTTAGCAGATGGCCGACTTGGCGGGGGCAAGGCGACGAAGTCCCAGCGACAACGCAAAGTGAAGCTTGAGGATCGCAAGGAGGAGTTCAGGACCAAGGCGAAGCGGCTGTCATCGTTTAAAGATTGTTGGCCCAAGGAGAGCATCGTGCCGGCCAGTGAGCTGGCCAAGGTCGGGTTTTACTACGGGGGCACCAAGGACCGCGTCATCTGTGCTTATTGCCCCCAGATCCTGCTGAACTTCGTGCCCGGGGACACAGCTTACGGCGAGCACTTCAAGCACTCCGGAAAGTGCCCCTTCCTGAAGTGTCTCAGCGATCCAGAAGCACCCCGACTCCCGGAGATGAAGGATGAGGAGGATTTGCTACGAAAAAATCCTGAAGAAAACGTTGATGAAAATTCTCGAGGTCCATCGCTTGACGAAGTGATGCAATTCGTGGAGATACTTGGCTACTCCAGAGATAAGATTGAGGCTGCTGTAGAAGAACTGCAGCTCGCCGGAGGTGAGTTAAGATGCGATAAGATAAGGATGTGTTAACGGATGGATTGTGCTTCTGGTGTTTAGCCTATGGGTGTTGAGATGAGCTGGGTAACCCTGTACTGCCTCAACAGATAACGTCAGATAATTAACCTGCAACGATACAGATCTTTGACATTTCCCCTTGTAGCGGTTCACGACGTATCTGACGCGTGCATATGTGAATGTAAATGAGGTAAGACATTGAAAACGAAAATATTAACTCTGAGAGAATTTTTTTTTTGATTCTAGAACAAATGCAAAATTTTCATATCCATGTCGGTTGAGATATTTTTGTTAATTTTAGAACAAATGCTAAGTTTCATATCCATGTCGGTTGTCGATGTGCTTTTTTTGTATGATGTCGGTCTATGCATAATAATCCAACCCCATGCCATTGTTCCGGGAGGTTTATTGGCCTAATATCGCCTTCATGTACATCAAATCGGCCTAAACACTCAAATTTCACTTCATTTTGTTCCAGTGAAACACGTTTCGTCCACAGCTGTACTGGATACTATCAACGCTGGTGGGAAAAGCAAACCAAAGACATACAAGAAGAAAACCAAGAAAGAATTACGTATGTGTTGCCTCTTACTGTTTTGGGTCCTGGAAATCTACACCGCAAACCAATTGGTCCTGGGTTGGTATCCGGGCCAAAACAGCTAACCTGGGGCATGTTTCATCCATTCATCCACAAATGCGGCCTGTCATAACTACGGACATGGACGTTTCCTATAATGTTGTAATATTAAGATCTGTCTCAAATCACTGTGCGTATAATATTTAGATGCAAATATTTGAAATTAATCAACCAATAATCAATTAAATCTTATGCCTTACCGCTGCTCAGATATTCGTCATTAATTCACTTTTCACTCCGGGTGCATTTGCCCCCTCCCGGCCTTCACCCTCCATCCGCTATGCGTAAACACCGCAACATTTACTTGCAGAAATAGAAGCCCTGAAGGCCGAGAACCGACGTCTCAAGTTGAAATGTTACGGTTGCGAGAAGATGGCAAACATGTTGCTGTTGCCCTGCGGCCACCTTGTCAGCTGCGACCAGTGCTGCGAGAAGCTCAGTACTTGTCCGCGCTGCAGTAAGGATGTGTTGGGAGGCGCGAAAACTTACATGGTCTGAGTGATAGTGGCCGGCGTGACCCCGCCGTGACCCCGCCAGGCTCTCCGATGGAGAACAGATGCAGAGAGCGAGCGCGTGGAGGCAGGTCGCATGCTGTAGGTGAACATGATGACGTCACCGCCTGGAATTTTGCTTATGATGACGTCAACGGTTGAACCTTTGCTTATGGTGACGTCACCGGTTGAACCTTTGCCTATGGTGACGTCATGGACTGAACTGTTGCTTTATGGTGACGTCACCGACTAGGGCGCACACCGTACACATTTTCATTACATGTATTATGATGACGTTACCGACTGGAGCGGACGGAGGATGACGTCACAGCGGCTGGAGGGACAGCATGATGACGTCACTGAGTTGGGCGGACATCAGAGCGACGTCAGCGACGACAGGTTCGACCTTCTCATTTTGTGCTAATGAAAGCCATGTTTAAAACCGCCTCCGTTGTGGCGATTTATAAGTTTCAAGTTAAGCAGTCAGCTTTTCCCATAGATATTTGTTACGTTGAAGGGGCGACTGAAACCTTTGTATAAATTCTTCGAAAAAAGCTAAAAAAAACTGTAATAACCGTCCATATTTCTAAATATTACTGGAAATATTACTATGTATTATGTCTAAGCTCAAAGTCATAGTCTGGATTACCCCAGTAACAATTTTCGTCAGCCTCGTTATAAGATACAATGAATCCGCAGAAAACTCTGGAGCATAATATCAATGTGTGTTAAGGAAGATACATGTAGGCCTACGGTGTACTTGTGTAATGAACAACACCATCGAGTACATTTTCATGGGATAGTGCAATTTACTATGCTAAATGTGATAAAATGTGTTAGAGGTGGCTATGTATATATATCAACTACCGGTGTATATCCTGGCACTGGCATGGAAACGTTACGTTTGTACGATATGTGTTGGGCGTTTGGCAAGACCATATGAATGATAGTATGTCATAAGTTAAACTTAAAAGGGCGGGCGCCACCTTTTAGGGCTGATCATAGGTTATAGTATTCTGGACTAAAGTGCCATCTTATTAGGGTATATGCTTATGACTGTAATATTCCTCACTGTTACACCTGCCACGTGCACGTGCAGTCCTGATATATCTCCTTGTACTTTATTAACTAGGGACACTATTGCGTAATCGTGTATTTTGTAGCCCAAATGCATTTTTTTTAACCGCACAACAATGTTGTGGTGGTGGGCCCCGTATTTCAAGGTTCGTGTGCCACGATTTTCTTCTATAAAATATTTGGGTGACTCCAACGCCAGCAACCCAGTTTTGCAGTTTTCACGTTCAGCTCATCTATAATAATTGTTAATACATGTATATCCATTAATATCCATTAATAATGTGTGACTAATGAAGATTGATACTCGGAAAGGTACTGACAACTGTGGACTGTATGTCTAATTGGGGTGGATATAAATACACTGCATGCCAAAGCAAATGGAACCGTATGTGTTTAATTAATGTAACAAAACAGTTTGATAAGTGAAGAAATACTGAGCAAGGTCCTACGATCAGTAATTGAACGAATATACTAGCCAGAGTCTAGTAGATTGTGTGATACTTCATATGTTAACAATATAATTCAAGATTCAATATCATTTATTCATATAAAAATGTACATAATAGTAATGCTCCATATTTGAAGCATCGGGATAATATTCAGCGTGAACCAAGTTAGAGGAAATGAATAAAACTCTGCAAGTAAGACAAAAGTCTCTGTATTTTCATGCGGGATAGATATCTCACATCCCCATAGGATCTCCTTTCCTGCACATGGTATATCTAACCTTATGCCTGGGGGGCATGATTCCACTCTGGACCTGATCTATTCCATTGATATTTATTATATCACAAAGTTAAAGTGTCAGTTGCAAAACAACCAAATTTAATCTCTAAGATATGATAAATCATCTACATCTACCAATCTACCAAGCAACACATCTCCGTGATCGGATTTTACAAAGCTGCGTAATTAAGTTAATTGTATTAATATCTTAATCTGTATATATGTTGTACCATGGGTCGAAGGCCAGCAGTCTGAATAAACTATTACCTTTACCTAGCATGATACTTGAATGTAGCGCCACTTAACAACATGTGCATGTAACCCCGAGTTACCAGATATGAGTCCAACTTGAGTCCGGCTAAAATGGTAAACTGAAAAAAAAAAAGATATTTGTGAAAGAAATATTCAAATATTGGTAATTAAATAATTTTAAGTGACACATGTAGCATAAAACGGAACCCATGATGGTCAAGTTGATAGTCCAACCAAATGTGTAAAACCCTGAAGTTGTAAAAGGAACACCTCCAGTTTGATGTTTTGAAGAGAGACAAGCTTACTTGGTAGGACAATTTGCCCGCCCTTCCTATGTATCGTAGAGAACCCTGTTGAGGGTTCACGGCTATCTTAATCCGTTTATATGATTGAATCGGAACAACAGCATTGGTCTCTTTTTCTTGTATTTATTTTCCATGCACATTTCATATACACCAAGTCTAAATCAAAAGCTCTAAAAAACAATTCAATTCTGATCAAGTCCCGGCCAGTCCCTCCTTCTCTCTCCCCTCTACAAAATGCCGGCTCCTTATATATACCCAAAGCCAGAGGTGCTGGACCCGCAGTTGGAGGTCCGGACCTACAACCTTCTATTTTTCTCTGTGAGTAAACCCCAAGCTTTCGGCTCTGTAGAGAATTGGTACACCTAGTGTCTTGTTCCCCTGTTCAGTGTGCACAACATCGGCATGAAACGCAAACTTTTTTCATCAAAACCATTGTATCTCCCCTGACACCATGATAAAAAGATATGGTATCATTGTAACGTTATCAGTTACCTCTGACCTGGGTAACAATTAACTTACAGTTGACTCCCGACACATCAGGTAGGTCAGTCATAGCTAGTTGGAAGTCCTAGGCGCTTTATTAACTTGCTGATATATTGTATTGAAGACTGAATTGTATTGAAGACATAAAATGCATGTATTGCCTTGCATTCTTCTTATCTTGATTTGGTTTAGTTTTCATATGAATTTAAGACTACCAATCTAGTTCCAAGGAGACTTTCAAGATATTACTTTAAGGCCAATATATACTACGCCAAAATAGAATACCCGTTAATTTTATTCGGAAGCACTGTTAGAAATATTCGCCATTATCCCATATATATGACGCACTAAAACATCAAGAAATAGTGAGAGGCGATCATTCGACGTTTCGTGACGTATGTAAGTAGATCTAAATGTAGACGGGCGGTCATACCATATTTTTCTGTTAAAAACCCCGTTACAATGCATCGTAGGTTAATTAAGACGACGCTATTCTAGATTCAACACATCAAACACCAGCTAGTCACCTCCTTTCTCAAAAGTACAAATTAATTTGAATATTGACATAGCACCATGCACCTGCCTATATTTAACAATTAGACCAGAATCTGCATCTGCGTCACTTGGCGCGAAAGTACGGATATGATAGTTTACGATTTTGTACAAATTTTGCGAATAAAACTTGTCGCACTTACCAAACCATGAGCCAAATAAATTGCAAAAGCACCCAGACTGATTCAACATTTACTCTTCAATCGGACGGCCTATATTATGTGAATTTGGCCGGCACGCGACACGAGGCGATATGCGGTCGAGTATGAATCAAGATTGGTTACGTTGAAGATTCACCAACAAAGATAAATGTAAACGTTAAACCTTCAACAGGTTAAGCAGCGAACACACGGTCAGTTTTTTTGCATGCGTCGCCGCCTCCGCGAGCGTCGTTCGTCGTGCGTCGTGCGTCGTGCGTCGTGCGTCTTTTGCGAACACACGTGTTCGTCTTCACGTCCGTCGCCCGGCCCACTTTTCCATTGTTGGAAGCTGTTGTTCCAGGTCATTCCAGGCCAGTAAGCCCATGGATTCTGGCCGTATCATGTCATGTCATGTCATGTCATTATATATCATCACGCAATATGATGATATATATGATACACTGACTCCATTTGGCAACCAAATTATAATGACGGCAAAAACGACTTGGAGGAAATTCAGCTAATTATTACCTAATTACTTAATTGCATTTTTTCTGAAATCGCATGATTTGTTCTAAGTCCTTCTTCATACCCAGTTTCTATGTTCTACGCTGGTTTAATTCAAAACCTGGGGTGCAAAGTCCAGCAAAGCCATCTGGATAACCTCACTCCTTCGTAATTGATGATCCGCCACCTTCTCTGCCTGCGTCAAATTCGGTCCCGGACCGAAGTCGACGCAGCCGGAGAAGGACGCGGACCTGAGCGCGGACTCGTGTGTTCGCTCCATTGAATTATAGTGGATCGCTTTAAGACGGACGACGCACGACGCTCGCGGACCCGGCGACGCATGCAAAAAAACGGACCGTGTGTTCGCTGCTTAAAAGTTACATATCGAGCTCTTTCCCGCCAAAGCTAAAGGGGTCAAAATACAAATAGGAATCAGTCCTTGAATCATTCAAGATTTCTTTTGTCTATACCGTCCCATGCCAGACTGCCAAATAGAGTCTATTAGCCTTGCCCGTAATATCAATTTGCCACAAGTTTTCAACTTAGTGGTAAACGTCATCAGTTTGTGTGCTTCGCGATGCTTTGGCAAAAGTAGCAGCGCCGCGACAGAGTTCTGTGGTGTCCCGGGATATACACGTTTGCCACACGACAGCCGAAACTGTGATGTTTATCAGGTTTCGGAATATATAGTATTGATATTAATTTCGCCAGGGCTTAGTTTTGGTGGGAAAGAACTCTATATGCATCTTTTAGAATAAACAAACGCGCTCGATCATACTAAAAAACATTGCTTTAGCCAAAGTTTAAATTTTTTTAGGGCCTAAAGCGGAGGGCCTACTGGAAATGATCCTATTTCTCGGAAAACTGACATGAAATTGGTCTATCTTTGGGGTGAAAAGAGGCAATAAAGGCATAGTCTTCTTTTAGTTTAGTTTTTTTAAGTTTTCGATGTTAGATCTAGGCCTACCATGTCTTTTGAAATAGTGCGCATCTAGTCCTAACTTGGCCCCTCTGACCAGAAGGCCAGGGTGGTTTTCAGTCGTTACCGCAGACAGCCGCTGCGTGGCGCTGCCGCGTCTGCGCTCTGTGCCTTTGTCCATAGGCAGAGCCCCTAGCGGAGTGAGTCAACTGAGAGTGCAGACTATGGTGGTTTTATCTTGTGTCGTGTACAACTGCAGGGTGGTTTTGGAAGGCAGCCAGATAACACCTGAACAGCGCAATACAAGGGTCTCGGCCAAGTTGTGTGTACTTGGTAAGCTAATGTGTTCTGTGGCTGTGTACGCAACGTAATATTTGACTGTAACTAAGTGCGCTGTACTTTGGAACCAGAAGTTGAGGCCTGCACATCACAGTCAGTCCCCTGGACCTGGTACCCCAACATTGTACATTGTGGCGTTGTTGTTGTCAGGCAAGGAGCCGGCAAGGAGGGAGGTACGACTGGACGCCTGTTAAAACTGGCACGTAACGGGACTAAGTCAGGCGGCACTTTCACTGACGGTTTTTATGATCGTTCACCAGTGACCACCTCACATTGTGAGTAAACAGTGAATGATCAGTCTGCCGTAACCATAAGTTACCATAAGATAAGAGGCTAAGTTCTTACCCGTCCGAGCGTGCAGCTGTACTGTCAGATGCCTGCATGCTCAGACAAGTTTACGCCCACTTTGACCGCAGACTCCTCCACACCCTGGCCCCTGCCAGATGCGATGTACACTCATAATGGCCGAACGGCTGAAGGATTTAAGGGAGGTGGGGGGGATGGGATACGTGTGAGATGGGGTGGGGAGTGTAGCGAGCCAGTAGATTATTCTGCGTGAAAAAAAAAGGTATGTGGAGACGCGTCTATACAGCTGGCCCAATTACAAGTATTTGCTAGCTCCCTCCACTCTCAAGTGCCTGCATGCTGAGACGCGCCTGCATGCTCAGACGCGCCTGCATTCTGCGATGGGTGTGCTGGGCTTATGTGGTCTGGCTGTTGTTGGCTGGGCTAGAGTTAGTGTTATAAGAGCCCCTGCGCTGCTGCAGGTGTGCATAGCTGAGATGGGTGTGGGTGTGCATAGCTGAGATGGTTGCGGGTGTGTATAGCTGAGATGGGTGTGGGTGTGCATAGCTGAGGTGGGTGCGGGTGTGTATAGCTGAGACAGATACGGGTGTGTATAGCTGAGATGGGTGTGCTGTGCTCATGGCTGTTGTGGTCTGGCTGTTGTTAGTGTTATAACACCAATTGTTTTATTGATTAGTTTTCGGTTGGATGCAAGTATGACTTATAAAGTCAAAGTCATAAATGCCGTAGACTCTCATTTCGGCCTAGCCCCAACCTTGTGGTTTTGTATCAAGAGAACAACTGCATGCATCTGCTTACATCATAGAATGGATTATTACAGTGATAGTATGCAGTTCATAGCGGTTTCACCTGAACTGGGGACCCTTCGCATCCAGAGTGAACACTTTACATAACTTCCCATTCGGGCACGAGGCGCTTGGTGACTTTCATCCACTGGGCCTGGGCCGAGATATCACAAAGCTACTCATTCAGCATTATTTTTTTTCTCTTGGAATTTTGTTAATGATTTGAATTGAAATTATGTGTTTATGTACTTATATATTTATGTAGTATATAAGATCTTGTATGCAACAAATAACATGGCATGTTGTTAGGCTATAATGTTTGGCCAAACTGATGCATCTCACGGGGGAAAGTATAGCTAAATCTCTTGGGTACTTTGGCACCAACATTCCATTCCATTCCACCTGGTAGGACAATTTGCCCGCCCTTCCTATGTATCGTAGAGGACCCTGTTGAGGGTTCACGGCTATCTTAATCCGTTTATATGATTGAATCGGAACAACAGCATTGGTCTCTTTTTCTTGTATTTATTTTTCATGCACATTTCATATACACCAAGTCTAAATCAAAAGCTCTAAATACAATTCAATTCTGATCAAGTCCCGGCCAGTCCCTCCTTCTCTCTCCCCTCTACAAAATGCCGGCTCCTTCTATATACCCAAAGCCAGAGGTGCTGGACCCACAGTTGGAGGTCCGGACCTACAACCTTCTATTTTTCTCTGTGAGTAAACCCCAAGCTTTCGGCTCTGTAGAGTAGAATTGGTACACCTAGTGTCTTGTTCCCCTGTTCAGTGTGCACAACATCGGCATGAAACGCAAACTTTTTTCATCAAAACCATTGTATCTCCCCTGACACCATGATAAAAAGATATGGTATCATTGTAACGTTATCAGTTACCTCTGACCTGGGTAACAATTAACTTATAGTTGACTCCCGACACATCAGGTAGGTCAGTCATAGCTAGTTGGAAGTCCTAGGCGCTTTATTAACTTGCTGATATATTGTATTGAAGACTGAATTGTATTGAAGACATAAAATGCATGTATTGCCTTGCATTCTTCTTATCTTGATTTGGTTTAGTTTTCATATGAATTTAAGACTACCAATCTAGTTCCAAGGAGACTTTCAAGATATTACTTTAAGGCCAATATATACTACGCCAAAATAGAATACCCGTTAATTTTATTCGGAAGCACTGTTAGAAATATTCGCCATTATCCCATATATATGACGCACTAAAACATCAAGAAATAGTGAGAGGCGATCATTCGACGTTTCGTGACGTATGTAAGTAGATCTAAATGTAGACGGGCGGTCATACCATATTTTTCTGTCAAAAACCCCGTTACAATGCATCGTAGATTAATTAAGACGACGCTATTCTAGATTCAACACATCAAACACCAGCTAGTCACCTCCTTTCTCAAAAGTACAAATTAATTTGAATATTGACATAGCACCATGCACCTGCCTATATTTAACAATTAGACCAGAATCTGCATCTGCGTCACTTGGCGCGAAAGTACGGATATGATAGTTTACGATTTTGTACAAATTTTGCGAATAAAACTTGTCGCACTTACCAAACCATGAGCCAAATAAATTGCAAAAGCACCCAGACTGATTCAACATTTACTCTTCAATCGGACGGCCTATATTATGTGAATTTGGCCGGCACGCGACACGAGGCGATATGCGGTCGAGTATGAATCAAGATTGGTTACGTTGAAGATTCACCAACAAAGATAAATGTAAACGGTAAACCTTCAACAGGTTAAGCAGCGAACACACGGTCAGTTTTTTTGCATGCGTCGCCGCCTCCGCGAGCGTCGTTCGTCGTGCGTCGTGCGTCGTGCGTCGTGCGTCTTTTGCGAACACACGTGTTCGTCTTCACGTCCGTCGCCCGGCCCACTTTTCCATTGTTGGAAGCTGTTGTTCCAGGTCATTCCAGGCCAGTAAGCCCATGGATTCTGGCCGTATCATGTCATGTCATGTCATGTCATTATATATCATCACGCAATATGATGATATATATGATACACTGACTCCATTTGGCAACCTAATTATAATGACGGCAAAAACGACTTGGAGGAAATTCAGCTAATCATTACCTAATTACTTAATTGCATTTTTTCTGAAATCGCATGATTTGTTCTAAGTCCTTCTTCATACCCAGTTTCTATGTTCTACGCTGGTTTAATTCAAAACCTGGGGTGCAAAGTCCAGCAAAGCCATCTGGATAACCTCACTCCTTCGTAATTGATGATCCGCCACCTTCTCTGCCTGCGTCAAATTCGGTCCCGGACCGAAGTCGACGCAGCCGGAGAAGGACGCGGACCTGAGCGCGGACTCGTGTGTTCGCTCCATTGAATTATAGTGGATCGCTTTAAGACGGACGACGCACGAAGCTCGCGGACCCGGCGACGCATGCAAAAAAACGGACCGTGTGTTCGCTGCTTAAAAGTTACATATCGAGCTCTTTCCCGCCAAAGCTAAAGGGGTCAAAATACAAATAGGAATCAGTCCTTGAATCATTCAAGATTTCTTTTGTCTATACCGTCCCATGCCAGACTGCCAAATAGAGTCTATTAGCCTTGCCCGTAATATCAATTTGCCACAAGTTTTCAACTTAGTGGTAAACGTCATCAGTTTGTGTGCTTCGCGATGCTTTGGCAAAAGTAGCAGCGCCGCGACAGAGTTCTGTGGTGTCCCGGGATATACACGTTTGCCACACGACAGCCGAAACTGTGATGTTTATCAGGTTTCGGAATATATAGTATTGATATTAATTTCGCCAGGGCTTAGTTTTGGTGGGAAAGAACTCTATATGCATCTTTTAGAATAAACAAACGCGCTCGATCATACTAAAAAACATTGCTTTAGCCAAAGTTTAAATTTTTTTAGGGCCTAAAGCGGAGGGCCTACTGGAAATGATCCTATTTCTCGGAAAACTGACATGAAATTGGTCTATCTTTGGGGTGAAAAGAGGCAATAAAGGCATAGTCTTCTTTTAGTTTAGTTTTTTTAAGTTTTCGATGTTAGATCTAGGCCTACCATGTCTTTTGAAATAGTGCGCATCTAGTCCTAACTTGGCCCCTCTGACCAGAAGGCCAGGGTGGTTTTCAGTCGTTACCGCAGACAGCCGCTGCGTGGCGCTGCCGCGTCTGCGCTCTGTGCCTTTGTCCATAGGCAGAGCCCCTAGCGGAGTGAGTCAACTGAGAGTGCAGACTATGGTGGTTTTATCTTGTGTCGTGTACAACTGCAGGGTGGTTTTGGAAGGCAGCCAGATAACACCTGAACAGCGCAATACAAGGGTCTCGGCCAAGTTGTGTGTACTTGGTAAGCTAATGTGTTCTGTGGCTGTGTACGCAACGTAATATTTGACTGTAACTAAGTGCGCTGTACTTTGGAACCAGAAGTTGAGGCCTGCACATCACAGTCAGTCCCCTGGACCTGGTACCCCAACATTGTACATTGTGGCGTTGTTGTTGTCAGGCAAGGAGCCGGCAAGGAGGGAGGTACGACTGGACGCCTGTTAAAACTGGCACGTAACGGGACTAAGTCAGGCGGCACTTTCACTGACGGTTTTTATGATCCTTCACCAGTGACCACCTCACATTGTGAGTAAACAGTGAATGATCAGTCTGCCGTAACCATAAGTTACCATAAGATATGAGGCTAAGTTCTTACCCGTCCGAGCGTGCAGCTGTATTGTCAGATGCCTGCATGCTCAGACAGGTTTACGCCCACTTTGACCGCAGACTCCTCCACACCCTGGCCCCTGCCAGATGCGATGTACACTCATAATGGCCGAACGGCTGAAGGATTTAAGGGAGGTGGGGGGGATGGGATACGTGTGAGATGGGGTGGGGAGTGTAGCGAGCCAGTAGATTATTCTGCGTGAAAAAAAAAGGTATGTGGAGACGCGTCTATACAGCTGGCCCAATTACAAGTATTTGCTAGCTCCCTCCACTCTCAAGTGCCTGCATGCTGAGACGCGCCTGCATGCTCAGACGCGCCTGCATTCTGCGATGGGTGTGCTGGGCTTATGTGGTCTGGCTGTTGTTGGCTGGGCTAGAGTTAGTGTTATAAGAGCCCCTGCGCTGCTGCAGGTGTGCATAGCTGAGATGGGTGTGGGTGTGCATAGCTGAGATGGTTGCGGGTGTGTATAGCTGAGATGGGTGTGGGTGTGCATAGCTGAGGTGGGTGCGGGTGTGTATAGCTGAGACAGATACGGGTGTGTATAGCTGAGATGGGTGTGCTGTGCTCATGGCTGTTGTGGTCTGGCTGTTGTTAGTGTTATAACACCAATTGTTTTATTGATTAGTTTTCGGTTGGATGCAAGTATGACTTATAAAGTCAAAGTCATAAATGCCGTAGACTCTCATTTCGGCCTAGCCCCAACCTTGTGGTTTTGTATCAAGAGAACAACTGCATGCATCTGCTTACATCATAGAATGGATTATTACAGTGATAGTATGCAGTTCATAGCGGTTTCACCTGAACTGGGGACCTTTCGCATCCAGAGTGAACACTTTACATAACTTCCCATTCGGGCACGAGGCGCTTGGTGACTTTCATCCACTGGGCCTGGGCCGAGATATCACAAAGCTACTCATTCAGCATTATTTTTTTTCTCTTGGAATTTTGTTAATGATTTGAATTGAAATTATGTGTTTATGTACTTATATATTTATGTAGTATATAAGATCTTGTATGCAACAAATAACATGGCATGTTGTTAGGCTATAATGTTTGGCCAAACTGATGCATCTCACGGGGGAAAGTATAGCTAAATCTCTTGGGTACTTTGGCATCAAAAGTCAGGTATTGCTAGAGTTTTTTTACCTCTTTAATTATGTTCACATATATCGTTTGTACAGAGTTAACATTAATATAATGTGATAATGTGATAATGTATCCAAGACTTTTCTCTGTGATATTTTGAACATTTTAATTTCGGCGGAAAATGGTTCTATGACCAGTTTTAAGTGAAACATGCTAGATTCAAACCGGTAATAAAATTATGTATTATACTCAGTATTGTATAGAACCGTGTAAAGCATTTGAAATTCGTAATATTATAAAAATATCAAGTTATTTAGTTACATTAAACAGAGCAGTTTTGGGCTTGGGCTACCTGTTTATTATTGCACCAGTCAATGTTAACTACAATATTAACTTATGTATAATATAATTTATCCTGCACTGGAATATGCACTGGTTCAAAATGTTTTCTCAAGCCTCTAAATTCCCTCTGACGAGAAATATTCGCACACTTGGTCGACAGACTATTTGATGATCAGGCACTTTGCAGATAATGTTTTCTGTATTCCCTGCATTACTTAAAATACTGAAACAATCTAAACTCACTTAACATGCTTAATGTGTCTTACCACAAGGGTAAACCATGCTGGTGTAATCCCAATCCTTGTCTGCTCTCCACCTGATGCTTAGTATGAGTGGTGCATAAACTGAAATATAGACATAGATCTAGTGAACATATTGTGAACTTGTGGAAATTGACAGTAACAGTCGCAGTGAAAGACAAGTTAGAGACAGTGCCTATATGGGGGGGGGGCAAGGAATGGAGGAGATAGGATTAGAAGAAGCCAGATGGGCCCAAAAGAGTGATAGGCCTAACCACTGTAATCCCTGGACAGTCCTATCAAAGTATTGCATGGTTAGATTTAGATGCAATTTTTTTTCGTTATGTTATGGTCATATTGCTTAATCTGTGGGAGTCACATGTATGGGATATAAATGAGGGGTACCCTTCGAATGAGGGGAGGTTTCTATCAATATTACTACCCGGGCTATGGGGGTTAGGTCACTAAGGAGGGTTACAAGTACCCAAAAAGTGGGGATTCACAAAATGGATGAGTCTACAGACAAGGAAACTAAGTAATGTCTAATTTATCCTATTTTGCATTGATTTCAGTGTACATGTGTACAGCAGCAACATGGCGACCACGTCTATGATCTTGTGCACCGGCCACGAGCCATTCGACATGACATTGATGAATTATACTCCCCGAACATCTAAGAGCCGGCCCTGGATCCCACGTCCAGTCCGCCCCAGGTACGCCCGGGAGTCAGAGCGTCTGGATTCATTCTCGGCTGGCTGGCCGGAGACCGCCGAGGCGCGGCCCCGGGATCTGGCCTCATCCGGGTTCTACTTCCTCGGGCGCCATGACATCTGCGAGTGCTTCTCTTGCAAGCTCCGTCTGCACAACTGGCGCTGGGGGGACGCGCCCTCTAGCATCCACCGGCTACAATCTCCTGACTGCAAGATGGCGCTAGGGGTGGACGACCAGAACGTGGCCCTCGGGGAGGACCTTGAATCTGACGTGGAGAGCAGTGACCTGGAAGACTTCTGGAGTGTGGTAGCGGATGGTCCAGAATGTTCCAATCCGGATTATCATGGCTCACTTCTTGACTCCCTCGACGAAGTCAGGAAGCCCGAGTCTCAGCGACATCGCAACGTCAAACTTGAGGACCGCAAGGAGGAGTTCAGGACCAGGGCTAAACGGCTGGCGTCGTTTAAACGTTGTTGGCCCAAGGAGAGCATCGTGCCGGCCAGTGAGCTGGCCCAGGTCGGGTTTTACTACGGGGGCACCAAGGACCGCGTCATCTGTGCTTATTGCCCCCAGATCCTGCTGAACTTTGTGCCCGGAGACACAGCCTACGGCGAGCACTTCAAGCACTCCGGAAAGTGCCCCTTCCTGAAGTGTCTCAGCGATCCAGAAGCACCGCGACTCCCGGAGATGAAGGATGAGGAAGATTTGCATCCCGATGAGAGCGATCCTGTTGACTCCGCATCTCCCACAGTCAATGACGTCAAACGATTCGTGGAGATGCTTGGCCTCAAAAAAGATGACATTGGAGCTGCTCTGGAGCAAATGGGTGAGTTGATGGGTCGCTAGCATGATATAACTTCTGACGTCACTTTGAATGTAGATCATCCGGTTGAATATGTCCGTGTGAAGGTAACTGCTCTTTCTCTGCAATATATAACGAAACAGCTATTCGTCATTGGTCACTTTGCGGATTACAATTAATAATAAGCCGACAATGCATGTTTTACGTCATGTCGTCTGGCTCATAACGCAGCGAAAATATTTCAGTAAGGAATCGGCCCGTTTTCTTACATTGTGTATTCTCCTTTCAGACCCAACCAAGCGTGTGACTTCATCAGCCATGGTGAATGCTATTCACCAAACAATGAATACCAAATCAAAGACATTCCAGAAGAAAACACACAAACAAACAGGTACCTTGTTTTTATGCAAAAGGTTTCGTCACTGCAAGTCAAGTGGTCATAAGACGTGGGTGGAGCGTGATAAATACTGTAGCATAACAATCACCTCCAGGAACGCGGGTCTGTATGGCTCTCCGTCTGTCTGTCTGTATGGCTGTCTATCTGTCTGTCTGTCTGTATGGCCCTCTATCTGTCTGTCTGTCATGTCGACGGCGGGAAGATGACATCCTCAATTTCGCTATCAAATCATCAAAGTCCGACAAACGGAAGATGACATCCTCAATTTCGCTATCAAATCATCAAAGTCAGACAAACGACACTTTACATGATGGGAAAATGACCTCCATTTCGCCGTCTACGGAACAAGTCAAACGAACTTGCTTCTTAGGGTCCAATCCGGATCTGAGGTGTCAAATCGGGATCCTAGAGGTCAAATCAGGATCCTAGGGATCAAATCGAAATCTGAAAGGTTAAACCTGGAACTGAGTGGTTAATCTGTATCTAAGAGGTCAATCTGGATTCTATATGTCCAATCCGGATCCTAGAGGTCAAATCGGGATTCGATGGATCAATCCGGAACATTTTTAGTTAAATCAGGATCTGAGGGATCCATCGGGATGTGAAGGATCCATCGAGATATGAAGGATTCATCGGGATCTTAGGGAACCATCCGGATATTTTGGTCAAATCTGGATCGGAGGTGTCAATCCGGATCTTAGGGTCACATCCGAATCAAAGGGGTCATATGGGGATTGGGTCAAATACCATAATATGATGGGTCAAATGTGTAGGACACATGTAGGATATGGTGGGTCAATCCGGATTTAATGGGTCATATATGGGTCTGAACGATCAAATCTTAATCTGAACGATCAGATCTGGATGTGAACGATCAAATCTGTATCTGAACGATTAAATCTGGATCTGAAGGATTAAATCGGGATCTAGCGGATCAAATCGGGTCGAATCGGGATCTGATGGGTGATGCTGGGGATCCTTTGGATCCGGAGGTCCAATCGTCGAAACTAGAAAAGGTTCGCATTCTGCTATTTCAACGCTAATTATGCAGATATGGCCTACGTAGCTACAAAGGGCTTCCCATAACTCCGACTTTCGTCTTCCATCTCAACCTACGCTTGACAGTCTCGTTACTAGCATCTCGCCACTGTCCCAAAATGCGGCGTCCTCGCCATCGCCCCCCCCCCCACCCCCGGCCCCTCGCCATCGCCCCTCCTGCCCCGCCCCACCAACCTCCACCGACTCCATCGACACACACCTTCTACAACCCACTCTGATGTTCAGAATTTGTTCTGATCTACATAGTTTTATTGATACATGTATCTTTATTTCCAAATGTAGCTATTTCGATATCATCGTCGATAGCACTTGTGCTAATGTTTATTGATAATTTCTATATACCGACGTTAAATAAAATGTATATCTTATCTGATCTGATCTTGATTTTCGATTTCCTTTCCAGAAATGGAATGTCTGAAGGAGGAGAACCGCAGACTGAAGATAAAGTGCTACAACTGTCCAGCGACTTCAAACGTAGCGTTGTTACCCTGTGGTCACCTGGCTTCCTGTGAAAAGTGTTGGGACATGATCCAGTACTGCCCAAAGTGCGGCAAAGCAGTTCTGGGGGGCGTCATAACCAAGATGTCTATGAAGCCTCAGCAATGGCCCGGCATGAATGGCAGCCTCAGCGATGGCCCGGCATGAATGGCAGCCTCAGCAATGGCCCGGCATGAATGGCAGCCTCAGCAATGGCCCGGCATGAATGGCAGCCTCAGTAATGGCCCGGCATGAATGGCAGCCTCAGCAATGGCCCGGCATGAATGGCAGCCTCAGCAATGGCCCGGCATGAATGGCAGCCTCAGCAATGGTCCGGTCTTAGTCCACAGGTGACAACATGGGACAACATCATCATCAACCATTATGGGCCGCCATCTTTGTATTGTCTTCGCGTTAGTACGGTTTGTGGCGGCCATTACACCGTTTTGGGATTGATTTACATCTGCTCCCACGTATAGTGAGGCTAGATTACAGTTTAAGTCTCTATTGGCGAGCTGGTAAACAGCCTACTACTGTGGCCCTTTCACGTTATTTTTATTTTTTTTTTCTCTATCTGTATAGATCTAGTTGTACTTTATGTTAGCTTATAAGGTTCGGCTTCTGCTATTGTCAATGTACTATATGTTTGTTTACCTGCGATGTGTACCCTTGATCTTCGGACAATAAACCTTATTATTATTATTATTATTATTATTATTATTATTATTATTATTTAAGTTGCATGTTTTACCCATCGGAGTCGGTGGTTGTTGTCCATTTTGGCTATTTTCTTGTCTGCGGCCCAGGACCAACACTCAAGTGCATGACCATGACACCTATGGAAGGGGATCGGGGCCAAAATTCTAAGTCCTTAATTTCTTTGTGCTTCATTCGTAATTCTTCATTCTTAATGCGTAATTGTTCATTGGGTCTGCGTATTTCTTACTTCTTGGTGCTAAATCCTTATTTTCTTATGCTAGATTTGTAATGCTTGATTGTTAATGCTATATTGTTAATTCGTTCGGCGTATTTGTCAATACTCAATTTAAAGTGTTAAATGTCATGTCGTTAAACATTAGTTCCAGGTGATATATTGTTAATACAGTATGTTCGACACACGTTTTGGGGCGTTCGTTCTAAAGTTTGTCTTGCTTCAGACCTGTCGACATGATAAAATCGTCTGCAATCGTTAATTGGGTCAATCGGCGCCATCTGTCGTCATAATATGGTTATCAGCACAAATTATGACGAGAGAGGCGCTGCGGTAGAGGTTGAAATCGAACGTTATGAGAAAAGGAGTACTCCCGCTTATAGAGATGACGTCTGGTCAGAGGCTGGCGTGTCCACTTCGACGGAATCTTCACCCTGTCCGGAATTATCTGACCAGCAACAGGAGAACCGAAAGGGAAAGTGATACAGACAGTGAAGCTGAAGGTGTCAACAAGGTTAATGTGCTTTTAGAAACCATGCCAGGGGCGAAACGGAGACTGACAAAGCGAGACAGCCAGGCGGGCAGCGAAGTTGGTTGGTGAATCACAGCAACAAAAGACAGTACCGTCACCGTCAGTAGCGAGAGCTGGGCCTGGGCTCGAGCCAGGACTGGCTTGCAAGCGACACTTCATTGCCTCCATTCTTCAATTAAGTTGTTTTTCGACTTTTCGACCCTCAATCAAACTTGCTCAAAGCAGGTTACCCAGCTGACGTTGTTAGTAGTATGCAGTGGCTAAGTCAACAACATTCACAATGTGACATCGCTCTGCATGTTACCAGTGAGTGATGAAATGGCCTGTCGTAACTCTGCATGCAGTCACAGCCCAGTGGGCAAAACTCGTGGAAAAGACTGGAATCCACGTGGCTTTGGCACGTGCAAAACACGTGACAAAGTCGTTGAATATGCAATCCAAATTCACGTAACTAATGCCACGTGTATTCGATGTCGCGAAAACCACGTGATTTGTGATTGTAATTGCCACGTGATGAATACGTGGCGATTTCGTTGAATACGCAAATCGAATTCACGTGACTAATGCCACGTGTATTCGATGTGGCGAAAACCACGTGATTTGTCGTTGTTATTACCACGCGATGTATACGTGGCGATTTCGTTGAATATGCAAATAGAATTTACGTGACTAATGCCACGTGTATTTGATGTGGCGAAAACCACGTGATTTGTCGTTGTTATTAACACGTGATATATACGTGGCGATTTCGTTGAATATGCAAATTGAATTCACGTGACTAATGCCACGTGTATTCGATATTCGATTTGTCGCAGTAAATATCACGTGCCAATGTCGTTGAATATGAAATTCAAATTCACGTGAAAAACGCCGTGTGGAATCCACTAGGCAAAAATCACATGATGCGTTCTTCTATATCAAAGTATTGCATGGTTAGATTTATATGCAAATTTTTTTCGTTATGTTATGGTCATATTGCTTAATCTGTGGGAGTCACATGTATGGGATATAAATGAGGGGTACGCTTCGAATGAGGGGAGGTTTCTATCAATATTACTACCCGGGCCATGGGGGTTAGGTCACTAAGGAGGGTTACAAGTACCCAAAAAGTGGGGATTCACAAAATGGATGAGTCTACAGACAAGGAAACTAAGTAATGTCTAATTTATCCTATTTTGCATTGATTTCAGTGTACATGTGTACAGCAGCAACATGGCGACCACGTCTATGATCTTGTGCACCGGCCACGAGCCATTCGACATGACATTGATGAATTATACTCCCCGAACATCTAAGAGCCGGCCCTGGATCCCACGTCCAGTCCGCCCCAGGTACGCCCGGGAGTCAGAGCGTCTGGATTCATTCTCGGCTGGCTGGCCGGAGACCGCCGAGGCGCGGCCCCGGGATCTGGCCTCATCCGGGTTCTACTTCCTCGGGCGCCATGACATCTGCAAGTGCTTCTCTTGCAAGCTCCGTCTGCACAACTGGCGCTGGGGGGACGCACCCTCTAGCATCCACCGGCGACAATCTCCTGACTGCAAGATGGCGCTAGGGGTGGACGACCAGAACGTGGCCCTCGGGGAGGACCTTGAATCTGACGAGGAAAGCAGTGACCTGGAAGACTTCTGGAGTGTGGTAGCGGATGGTCCAGAATGTTCCAATCCGGATTATCATGGCTCACTTCTTGACTCCCTCGACGAAGTCAGGAAGCCCGAGTCTCAGCGACATCGCAACGTCAAACTTGAGGACCGCAAGGAGGAGTTCAGGACCAAGGCTAAACGGCTGGCGTCGTTTAAACGTTGTTGGCCCAAGGAGAGCATCGTGCCGGCCAGTGAGCTGGCCCAGGTCGGGTTTTACTACGGGGGCACCAAGGACCGCGTCATCTGTGCTTATTGCCCCCAGATCCTGCTGAACTTTGTGCCCGGAGACACAGCCTACGGCGAGCACTTCAAGCACTCCGGAAAGTGCCCCTTCCTGAAGTGTCTCAGCGATCCAGAAGCACCGCGACTCCCGGAGATGAAGGATGAGGAAGATTTGCATCCCGATGAGAGCGATCCTGTTGACTCCGCATCTCCCACAGTCAATGACGTCAAACGATTCGTGGAGATGCTTGGCCTCAAAAAAGATGACATTGGAGCTGCTCTGGAGCAAATGGGTGAGTTGATGGGTCGCTAGCATGATATAACTTCTGACGTCACTTTGAATGTAGATCATCCGGTTGAATATGTCCGTGTGAAGGTAACTGCTCTTTCGCTGCAATATATAACGAAACAGCTATTCGTCATTGGTCACTTTGCGGATTACAATTAATATAAAGCCGACAATGCATGTTTTACTTCATGTCGTCTGGCTCATAACGCAGCGAAAATATTTCAGTAAGGAATCGGCCCGTTTTCTTACATTGTGTATTCTCCTTTCAGACCCAACCAAGCGTGTGACTTCATCAGCCATGGTGAATGCTATTCACCAAACAATGAATACCAAATCAAAGACATTCCAGAAGAAAACACACAAACAAACAGGTACCTTGTTTTTATGCAAAAGGTTTCGTCACTGCAAGTCAAGTGGTCATAAGACGTGGGTGGAGCGTGATAAATACTGTAGCATAACAATCACCTCCAGGAACGCGGGTCTGTATGGCTCTCCGTCTGTCTGTCTGTATGGCTGTCTATCTGTCTGTCTGTCTGTATGGCTCTCTATCTGTCTGTCTGTCATGTCGACGGCGGGAAGATGACATCCTCAATTTCGCTATCAAATCATCAAAGTCAGACAAACGGAAGATGACATCCTCAATTTCGCTATCAAATCATCAAAGTCAGACAAACGACACTTTACATGATGGGAAAATGACCTCCATTTCGCCATCTACGGAACAAGTCAAACGAACTTGCTTCTTAGGGTCCAATCCGGATCTGAGGTGTCAAATCGGGATCCTAGAGGTCAAATCAGGATCCTAGGGATCAAATCGAAATCTGAAAGGTTAAACCTGGAACTGAGTGGTTAATCTGTATCTAAGAGGTCAATCTGGATTCTATATGTCCAATCCGGATCCTAGAGGTCAAATCGGGATTCGATGGATCAATCCGAAACTTTTTTAGTTAAATCAGGATCTGAGGGATCCATCGGGATGTGAAGGATCCATCGAGATATGAAGGATTCATCGGGATCTTAGGGAACCATCCGGATATTTTGGTCAAATCTGGATCGGAGGTGTCAATCCGGATCTTAGGGTCACATCCGAATCAAAGGGGTCATATGGGGATTGGGTCAAATACCATAATATGATGGGTCAAATGTGTAGGACACATTGGGATTCAATGGGTCATGTATGGATATGGTGGGTCAATCCGGATTTAATGGGTCATATATGGGTCTGAACGATCAAATCTTAATCTGAACGATCAGATCTGGATGTGAACGATCAAATCTGTATCTGAACGATTAAATCTGGATCTGAAGGATTAAATCGGGATCTAGCGGATCAAATCGGGTCGAATCGGGATCTGATGGGTGATGCTGGGGATCCTTTGGATCCGGAGGTCCAATCGTCGAAACTAGAAAAGGTTCGCATTCTGCTATTTCAACGCTAATTATGCAGATATGGCCTACGTAGCTACAAAGGGCTTCCCATAACTCCGACTTTCGTCTTCCATCTCAACCTACGCTTGACAGTCTCGTTACTAGCATCTCGCCACTGTATCTTTATCTGTATCTACATGTATCTTTATTTCCAAATGTAGCTATTTCGATATCATCGTCGATAGCACTTGTGCTAATGTTTATTGATAATTTCTATATACCGACGTTAAATAAAATGTATATCTTATCTGATGTGATCTTGATTTTTAATTTCCTTTCCAGAAATGGAATGTCTGAAGGAGGAGAACCGCAGACTGAAGATAAAGTGCTACAACCGTCCAGCGACTTCAAACGTAGCGTTGTTACTCTGTGGTCACCTGGCTTCCTGTGAAAAGTGTTGGGACATTATCCAGTACTGCCCAAAGTGCGGCAAAGCAGTTCTGGGGGGCGTCATAACCAAGATGTCTATGAAGCCTCAGCAATGGCCCGGCATGAATGGCAGCCTCAGCGATGGCCCGGCATGAATGGCAGCCTCAGCAATGGCCCGGCATGAATGGCAGCCGCAGCAATGGCCCGGCATGAATGGCAGCCTCAGTGATGGCCCGGCATGAATGACAGCCTCAGCAATGGCCCGGCATGAATGGCAGCCTCAGCAATGGCCCGGCATGAATGACAGCCTCAGCAATGGCCCGGCATGAATGGCAACCTCAGCAATGGCCCGGCATGAATGGCAGCCTCAGCGATGGCCCGGCATGAATGGCAGCCTCAGCAATGGCCCGGCATGAATGGCAGCCTCAGCAATGGCCCGGCATGAATGACAGCCTCAGCAATGGCCCGGCATGAATGGCAGCCTCAGCGATGGCCCGGCATGAATGGCAGCCTCAGCAATGGCCCGGCATGAATGGCAGCCTCAGCAAGGGCCCGGCATGAATGGCAGCCTCAGCAATGGCCCGGCATGAATGGCAGCCTCAGCAATGGCCCGGCATGAATGGCAGCCTCAGCGATGGCCCGGCATGAATGACAGCCTCAGCGATGGCCCGGCATGAATGACAGCTTCAGCGATGGCCCGGCATGACTGGCTGCCTCAGCATTGGCCCGACATGAATGGCAGCCTCAGCAATGGCCCGGCATGAATGACAGCCTCAGCGTTGGCCCGGCATGAATGGCAGCCTCAGCAATGGCCCGGCATGAATGGCAGCCTCAGCAATGGCCCGGCATGAATGGCAGCCTCAGCAATGGCCCGGCATGAATGGCAGCCTCAGCGATGGCCCGGCATGAATGGCAGCCTCAGCAATGGCCCGGCATGAATGGCAGCCTCAGCAATGGCCCGGCATGAATGGCAGCCTCAGCAATGGCCCGGCATGTATGACAGCCTCAGCAATGACCCGGCATGAATGGCAGCCTCAGCAATGGCCCGGCATGAATGACAGCCTCAGCAATGGCCCGGCATGAATGGCAGCCTCAGCGATGGCCCGGCATGAATGGCAGTCTCAGCAATGGCCCGGCATGAATGGCAGCCTCAGCAATGGCCCGGCATGAATGGCAGCCTCAGCGATGGCCCGGCATGAATGACAGCCTCAGCGATGGCCCGGCATGAATGACAGCCTCAGCGATGGCCCGGCATGACTGGCTGCCTCAGCATTGGCCCGACATGAATGGCAGCCTCAGCAATGGCCCGGCATGAATGGCAGCCTCAGCAATGGCCCGGCATGAATGGCAGCCTCAGCAATGGCCCGGCATAGTCCACAGGTGACAACATGGGACAACATCATCATCAACCATTATGGGCCGACATCTTTGTATTGTCTTCGCGTTAGTACGGTTTGTGGCGGCCATTACACCGCTTCGGGATTGATTTACATCTGCTCCCACGTATAGTGAGGCTATATTACAGTTTAAGTCTCTATTGGCGAGCTGGTACTAAATTGGTTTAATCTGTCGTGTCTTAAGTTGCATGTTTTACCCGTCGGAGTCGGTGGTTGTTGTCCAATTTGGCTATTGTCTTGTCTGCGGCCCAGGACCAACACTCAAGTGCATGGCCATGACACTTATGGAAGGGGATCGGGGCCAAAATTCGAAGTCCTTAATTCCTTGTGCTTCATTCGTAATTCTTCATTCTTAATGTGTTATTGTTCATTGGGTCTGCGTATTTCTTACTTCTTGGTGCTAAATCCTTATTTTCTTATGCTAGATTTGTAATGCTTGATTGTTAATGCTATATTGTTAATTCGTTCGGCGTATTTGTCAATTCTTAATTTTAAGTGTTTAATGTCAGGTCGCTAAACATTAGTTCCAGGTGATATATTGTTAATACAGTATGCTCGACACACGTTTTGGGGCGTTATGTTCCTGCGCCTTAATACGCAAATTTCGGCCTGCAAGAGGTCAAATTAAAGTTTAAACTGTATATTTCATTCTACCAAGGTATGACGTTTTGGTCACTATGACGGTTTGGGTTCTAACATACGTTTACTGTTTCCGCCCGCATGCAGCTATCTGTTTCAATATTCATAAGAAACTGCACGGAACCGGAAGCGCCAACCGGGTGTGCCCGTCTCAGTGTCTAGTGCTGTCCTCTAGCGGCCGTAGACTGTTTCAGGGAGCATATTCTTCTTTTCGTTGTCGTTGCCCAATTTTCAAAGTTGCGGCGCCATCTTGCGGCATAATTTTGCAGTTGAAAGAGCAGTGATCTTATTATGCTAAATTCGGAGTTCTTCATGCGTACTGCTTGATTCGTATTTGTAACTTCTTGCTGTGTTCTGCCTATTTTTTCTTGCTGTTTTCTCACCTTTATTCGTAAAATTCGTTAGAAATTATCTTAAAGTCAAACTTTAGAATGAATACTAATTAAGAGATACACCAATGAAATGAATAATAACGCATTAAGAACGAAAAATTACGAATGAATCATAAGGAATTAGGGAGAACGCTGATAGAATTAATAATAACGCATTAAGAATGAAGAATTACGAATGAAGCACAAGAAATTAAGGACTTAGAATTTTGGCCCCGATCCCCTTTCATAGACACTAGGCATAAATCCTATGTATACACTACACGGATCAGTCATATCTTTGCCCAAAATATATTTGACACAGTCTGGTCTGTGCAATAAACAATGAACCTGCTTGCATCCTTTCCAAAATAGACAGTCATAGCCTCGATGGATTTTGAAAGTATGCTAAAGTTGTTACTCTCGATAAATGTAATAATACGTGTTCCATCCAAGATGGTTCCATTTGTTTTAATTAACTCTCTGTACAAGTGTTGTATTTGTTCATATGTATGTATGTGTGCCTACGCTTCCAGCTGTCGCTTGTGTATACGCGTAAGGGAGTGGGTAAGGCTTATAAAGCTGTCTTGCCATAACAACTATGGTGATTATATTGTATATTTATTGGCGCATATACATTTTTGTGTTAAGTAATATTATAATTTTTGTGGGTCGCCCACGCGACGGTGAATATATGTCTTAGCGTGGGTCTCCTAACCTGATAAGTTATATGAATGTATTTATTTATGATCGATTTATTATTTTGGTTAAATAAACGCAATTGAATCTTTGTGTTTATTTACTTGCACGTGATTATGCGATGTCTAAAACCATGAATATTCGACGCCTTAAATAGTATTATTATAGTAATACTAGTTTGGGTAGCCACCCAGCAAACATAGAACATTCGCGTAATATTCGCTCAATATTCGCAGAATGTGTCCGACATGGCACCGCCCACCTGCTGTAAATAGTGTACATATTCCCGTTACGGTGTCCGTACCTAGTGGTGGGGGGGGGGGGTGTACCCCTCTGAATTGCGAATCACCTTAAAAACACATTAAAAAATGATAGGGCGAATATCGAGAAATTCACAGACTGCTCTAACGGATCGCGGTAAAGGGGAAAGGGAAAGTATGGGGAAAGGGTACGTTATACTTTGTTTAAACGCCTGCAGCCCGCCTCTCTCGCTGTGTTTGTCACTGTTGTGAAGTGTGGGCAGATTGGCCCCCTAACTATGCGCGTATTTTATATGATTTTCGGGTTGCATAGCGCTTGATGTGGTGACGGTATGTCTGCCAAAGACGATGAATTTGCAGCTTTTGTTTTTTTGGTTTAGTAATAGTCAAGCAATAGCAATTATCATAATATACCTGGCTACGTAACCCATTTTAGCAATTATTTTAGATATATATCGTTTTTTTATGGATAAATAGATTATAGATTACCTACCCATAAAATTGGTAGGTCCACAGTTTGAACAGGTTGCTGCTTTATTGAACAGGAGAAGCAGGAGGGTAAGTTGATATATGTAGGGTAAGTTGATCACAAGTGAGCGGTCAACTTGGGAGTGAGGGAGGAGTGTGTGTGTGTGACACACTGTGTGTGGGGGTGGGGGCGGTAAACACAACTCAGGAGCAAGTTCTGCTGCGTTGTGTGGACAAAATGCTACAGCCTGTTTAGCCTTTGTCCTGAACGCCTTGCGATTCTGAAGATTTATTTTGCGATGTCGCTCAGACCTGGGCTTCCTGGCTTCGCATTCGCCTTATTCACATGTTGGGAATTCCCACGCGAGAACGAGGCTATACCTGCAAGTTTGCGCGCAAACTGCTAGTGCACATGGTGTGTGGCCCTGGTGAGTGGCACAAGGGCATTTATCTCGTGCCGTCAATAGTCACTATTAAGTCTGTCAGGTCATTATTGTTCCAACTAATTAACAAATAAGACCTATTTCTGCAATTTTAATCTTTTTCGAGCACATTTGACAATAGCCGAACGTGTAGGCCTATGCCACACGGAACGGGTGACCCCCTCCAGCTGGGGGGTATCCCCGACCAGCAGTGGGATGCTATCGCTTCAACATAGCTTATTTGCTTAGTGTAAGATAGCTAAGGTCCATACGTTGATTTGTCCATTGGAAAGTTAACGGCAAATTAAATCAAACGTGAATTAAAAATTAAATCAAAGCTGGAGGTACAATATGACGCACTGAAGCGCTTTGCGAGAGGTTAAAAAACGCGTAGCTCAGTCGGTAGAGCGTTTCCCTTTTGATACTGCGGTCGTGCGTTCAATTCTCGAGGGGTGCAATTATTTGTTTCCCTGCATTTCGTGCAACAACCACATTCTCCCATAAAAGTGGTCATCACTGTTTTAAGATTAGACCGATTAGTTCATGCAACGGCACAGGCACAGTCAATCAATACGTCCATGGAGCGGGGTGGGGGTGGGGGTAGAATTATTGCCACATTGGTCCTTTTATGAGATAAAATGTGTCAGCGTAATTCCATATAAGCTTACCCAGCATAATATCTCCCCATGCTTCGATCGTACACGGGGTTCAACAACGCTGGTGTGCACAAGTTTTCACGGGCTGTGATTTGGGTTCAACGACACTTTCAGCCTGTAAGTCTATAGGCCTATATTGTGCCATTTCACGAGGGTCTATCATATGAGTAGTAGGCAAAGAATGTCTGGGTCATAGGATTCACTCAATACTCAATAAAAAATACTCATAATAAAAGCAAAAACAAAAGTAGGTCCATAGACTAATATGTCACAGCACAAAGATCATAGCTAGCGTGGAAAGCGAGTTAAAAAATATAGGGGGGCTTGCAGGTCAATTGGCATTTGCTTCATGCCGCGGGAAATACACCATTTTTTCAAATATACTTGCCCCAAAAGACCCTCCTTTTTCACATGTACTTGCTCCAGAAAACACTGTTTTTCAAATATACTCGCCCCAAAAGACCCTCCTTTTTCACATGTACTTGCTCCAGAACACACACACCCTCTTCATCTGCCTGAAATCGGTCATTTTATTACTGAAATCACCCGGTATCTATTTCGCAGCGAACCCACAGCAGCGTCTCCCATTAGATTTCACGCGTTGAACGAGTCACGCAGTTTGTGTTTGCAGGCACGGCCTCGTTTTGGCGTCAATATGGAATAAGGCTAATGGGGAGTCCAGTTAGTTAGAAGGGGGGGGGGGTGGGGTGGGTGGTGGGGCAAGGGATATTTCCGTTCCTCGGGAATGGGCTTTTTATTTCACCTGGTATTGAAAAAAAAAATCTTCGTGAACTGTGGAGTGGATGGGATATTAGCCGGCCGTCGTGATCGAACATTTTAAGCAATTGCGAACTGAGAATTGTAAATATCAAATAACTGTGATTTGGGAAATCGCCGATCTATGTCATGTATCCGCCCCTTCCATTGTATGCGGAGACTGAAAATAAAGAAAGTTGTTCTTCTTGATTTGGGAACCCGCCCCCCGTTGCCCCCCACCCATTAGAATTAGAGGAAAACGTTCCAGACTATCTGCTATGGGCGGTCTGTGGCCCTTAGTCAGTGCTAGAAGCCCTTCATTTAATAAATCATCATGCCAGTTGATATTGGTTAGATAAATAGACATATAGTTAAAGTCCATCTCTTATGTCCTATGTTACTTTGCATATATTTGATCCATTTGCACTATATTAACGAAATTCCATACGCATTGAATTTATTTGCCACCAATATTAACAATATTAGCCATTTTATCACAGACCTACCCAAAAAAGTATTTTTCATTGATTCGTGACGTCAAAAGATGAACCGGTTTCGTTGCGCAATAGGGCTATAAAGTCTCGTTCGATTAGACTTCCGGTTTACTCATTTTGGGGACAAACAAACGAAGCACGTGTTCGGAACGAGTTTAGAATCTTTGCGCACACTGGTATCCTGACTATCTGTGACGTAGGCGTGACGTGTATGTTACGCAAAGAGAGAGACTGGGAACCAAACTACATGCGCAAAAGCCAGGCGCCGAGGGGTGGGTCCATTGCGGAAAGCCTAGCGCTATGATAAGGAATATTTAAGAAATATAGCTTCACAAAACGGATAGATGACATATTTTTTATTCGTTTGCGCCATCACAATGACGAATATTTGTTACGACGGGACAATACAACTGAGAAACTAACGTTTTTGTGCATTTCCTACGAAAACGAGGCATTATGACGTCACACGGATTCTCCCCGGTGACAACGTTGGCGCAACGCTTCAAACAGACAACTTACAAAAATGAAGAAACTTGGTCTTTTTGTGATCCAAAAGTGATACGAAAACATCCAACTGGTCTTATTTTATCTTTACCATGTGGTTTAATGACGCACCCGTGTGTTGTTACTCCATGCACTGCACATCTTGACAGCGGAATGGTTAAGTCGCTCACTAGCTCTCGCCATTTTTGTTACCGCGGAGGCACGCGAAACTCTGTGACCGTACTCTCTGTTTGATGAACTTGCGAAAGCCCGGGTGCAGGGCTAAATTTGGAACGTTATTTTTAGCTTTCGAGTGTTTTAGAGACGGATTTTTCCTTGTATATTCCCAAAGTTCTGCGCCTCATTGCCTCCAAATATTTTAACGTTTATCTCCCATAGCCATGTTTACTGAAATGGTACTCATAGTCTTTAGAATAAACCTGGAAAGAAATTGACTTCTAGCTGCCTATACTTCAACATGGAGCACGTGTGTTTGTTTGTCCCCAAAACTTAAAGCGGGTGGCCAACCTAATTTAATCGCGATCTGCACCGAAAGTTTACATCTTAAAATTAAATTGGCGAGTGTTAGCGCTTCGTTTCGGCCGACTGGTAACGAGAAAAAATTTATGGAAACCCGCCCCCATCAATGTCGAGCAGCGCGCCATTTTGCCGGAGCAAGTGACGCATATTGTGACTATTCATATGGCGCCGCCTTACGTTACAGCTCGCGGAGAGAGAGGTCAGGGCCGCGATTTATAGATGAACAGCGGCAGTTCCAAGCCGTGCAGTAGCGCAAGATCTTAGCCTTTCATGGAAAAGTACCGTTCAAACAAATTGATATACGTCTTGCGACGATTGAATCCGCAACAATGCCATGATTGGAGTTAGAATCGCAGCTATTTACACTAGCGATTATCATGCGCTCTTGTTTTGCTCACACAATAGGCGCAATTTCCGGTTTGAATAAATTAGAGTATCGCCTCCTGATTGGTCAATCGCGGACACGCCTCCAAAAAGGGCTGCCGCCTGGGTAGGCGGCCAAATCATGCCTGGCGGTCACTTCTAAATGCTATGGTGAGCTACAGATAGAACCAAAAATTCTGTAATTTGGAGGATAGGCAATTGAGTATCATATGAATCGGTAAAGCAGCGTTACAGGCCAGGCTGGCGGTTCCCTTTAAGTCTTGCGGCCCGATCGCGAGAACTGTATAGCCCTATACTGTAAACGCGACTTTTGAGCATGGCGTCTATAGGAGGGCCATCGTCCTTCCGCATCGATCGGGATGCAGCTATGCCAGCGCGATTATTTGGAATTAATGATAGTGAGGGTGAAGAAGAACAAGTGGAGGTATTCGGGCAACCGGAGCATGTGGTCTGTCGCCGTACGTATCGCTTCGAGCCATCTCGACTGGAGATTGCTAAGGAACTGTAAAAGTTGAAAATCTCAAAACGCCCTTCGCAAAACAGTAGTGCGAACGCCTCATTCATAAAAAGTGATGCTTATTATATCATGGGATCTAGATCAAAAACCTGCAAATATATGTCTTATAATCAAATAAAATAGTAATTGGTCGACCAGCAGACAAATTGGTGAAAGCTACTAAGTTATTTGTCCTAACCGGTCACCATAACGTTCGGGTTTCCACAAGTATTACTATAAAATGTACGTGATGAATTGTATGACTAGATTGGTACGCTGCGTGCTTTTTAGGCTAGGCCGATAAATGCCGCCCTCCCCCCCTTTTGATGTGCATAAAGAACTTCTTTTAGTACATACATTTAACCCTGGATCTAGATTGTATATCTACGATTGGACGGACGTCCCCGAGACGGCCCGTCCCCTACTGTAGCCTAGCCCACCCTTTCCATTTTTGGGAAGAAACGTAGCCCGTATGCTGGCAACACACTGGCAGTGGCAGTGGCCACTGCACAGGCGCTCAGATCTGCTGACAGATCGAACCCCCGAAGTAAATAAACAACTTTCTATCATATGCGGTGCCTGAGAGGGGGGCGTTGTTTATTTACTTCGGGGGTTCTGTCAGCAGATCTGAGCGCCTGTGGGCCACTGCATCTGTTTGTTTTCAGTAACAGTCTGTCATTGTCACGAATGTTGCTCTAACCAACAAGGCCACACCTCTAATGTCATAGATCTAGGTCTATCTAGATCTACATGTGGCAAATGTTCATCATGAGTTAATGTTAACCGAAATAAACATCTAAGATAGAGCTTCCCTGCTGCACGTACATTCATTCAAACACCGCGGGCAGTCGAAGCGAGCGAGGCGCACTCAAACCGGTTCATCTTGTGACGTCACAAATCTCTACTGTGGGCGGGGGTTTGGAAACGGGATCGTTCGCCGTTTGAGTTTATTTTGGTGACTTTAGATATTAATAAGTATGGCATAAGAGACATTGTAAAATAATTGCATCTAATACATGGCTTTAGTAACCACTGGGAAATGTATATTTGGAGGTGGTTTAGTAACAAATACCCCCCCAAGAGATGGACTTTAACCGCTATATGAAACGCAATCCTTTCTAAGCCGTAAAGTGATTGTACCAGTTATCTAGCGATCTCTGATGCCGTATACCGGTGTGTGGGGTGCAAACAAATGTTTACGGTGTAAGAAAATTACAAAAAGAGAAATAGACGATAATGTTAAAAACAAAGGGTTTTCTCATTTTCGTGATTGTTTTCAGAACGAAAAGCAGATGCTAAGTTGGATTTTTCCAGCGCGTCCTTTGAAGTTCTTTAATATTTTCTGTAATTTTCGTATTACCAACCACTTCTTCGTGTCAAATAAGTATAGTCTGTCTTGAATCTTAATCCTGAAAGCCCGTGGGCTGTCCGAAGAGAGCGAATTTTTTCACAGGAACACAAGTTCGTGGCCGGCTATTAAGATCCATCTGCGCGTTTTCCCTAGCGTCATTGATCGAAAACAAGCACTGCACCACGTCCTGGTCAGGACAGGGAATGCAATCGATCAAACATTAGAATTTTGGACCAATTGATGGCTGCAATAAAGTGAAGAGGCGGCATCGAATCTGCAGCGAAGAACGAGTGCCTTATATACAAACAAGACGTCAGTGGAACACTGATTATGACGAAAATCGATTTTGGGTCAAAGGTCGTGTCCTTTGGAACATGTTGATTCAAACCGCGGCCGTTCAAGATGATTATTAATTCATTTATTAATAACGTCTGCTGTTCTAGTCCAAGGGCCGAGCAGTCGGAGTATCCGAAAGGAACTGGCCGGAATATCACATGTGCAGAGACACATCTACAGTTGTAAGTAAGTTCACCTGATCTGTCGAGCGGCAATAAGATGTTTTCCTTACCGGCCAATGTTGATTATGACTCGTAAAATGAAATGTTGGTATTTAGGTCGGTTTTTGTGCACGCATGGTCTGAACTTGGCCACGGAATCTACTGGGACGATGAACGATGAAACATGCCCCAGATTAGGTACCGGGTCGAACCCAGGACCTATTGATCTGCAGCCTAGTGCGCTTACCACGGCTTTACTGCTTCACTGAACCAGCCTGCCGACCCCTGTACCTGAATAACTGAATAAGAAACTGAATTACTATTCGTCTCATCCACCATTCAACTCTCATTTTTTAGGCGGGATACGGTGCCCGTGAACAATTTCTTCTTTTCTTATCGGAATCACATAAATCGACCCCACAATACACATGCAAGCAGATCTTCGGCTGCCTTGGCAGTAAAACGCCACATAGGAATCAGCTATATACGCTTTCCAGTTTCTCCAGCACCCATTTACTAGTAATTATATTGTAAATAAAGTGACTTTACCTTAAATAGTTAATCTAACATAAGGTACTTAGCATACATTATGAATCGCGACTTCATGCACATAGACGTAGTATATTTGTATGCATTGTATCAGTATTATATTTAACTTTTCCGCTTCGTTTCTGAGCATAATTAAAACATAGATTTTCCTGTTTCTATTTGCGGGTTCACAAAATCTAAAGCATTTAAAAGGGTTCGACAACTCATTTTCCCTTTTACTGTTTTGAAATATGAGAAAGCAATAGAGATAACTGCAAGTACCCAGCGCTTTCTACTTGGATTATCTATACTAAGTCTAATTCATAGTGTATGAAAATGCAAAAAGATTAAGCCGATTCTGACATGGAATGCCCCATGTGTCACGTTAGATGGTGCCATGCCCCGTATGTGACGTTAGATGGTGCCATGCCCCATGTGTGACGTTAGATGATGCCATGCCCCATGTGTCACGTCAGATGGTGCCATGCCCCATATGTGACGTTAGATGGTGTTATGTCCCATGTGTGACGTTAGATGGTGCCATGCCCCATGTGTGAGGTCGCTTAACTGTAAAGTTGGACACTGCGTTAACTAGTGTCTACCATTGGACACTTGATCCGCTTAACTGTAAAATTAGACACTGTGGTAACTGATGTCTAGCATTCGACACTCGGTTCGCTTTACTGTAAAAAAATTAATAATTGTAGAACAGGGTACTGCGGTAACTGATGTCTAGCTTTGATGACGGTTTGGGCATTGCTACCAGTATGACTACCGGCTTGCCACCGATATCTGATATGCTGTTGAATTCGGCGATAAGGCGTTGCGACTAATTCTATTAGTGTTGGTACCAAGCCAGGTATTGGTGACTATGCGGGAAAAGCGATAAGCACCCAGCGACAGTGTTGACACATTCAACATGTTCAAGGCGGCTGCTGGGGCCAATGTCCTGGTGCATGCAGCGGGTGCATCGGGTGCATAAGTGGGGCAGACGGACAGACGGGCAGCTTCAATTTATTAGTATGGATGATAAAAACCCATTCCCAACGACTGTAACCATGGTTGGCTTTCTCTCAGCCTCGCCGCAGACTGTATCCCGGCCCACTGCATCCCGCCAACGCCGCCAAAACCACCCTCATGTCTAACACCACCGTCTTTCCAGAAAAGACGGTATCGATCCAAATTGCGCTCTATTCGGGTTACAACGGAGTCTATCGGAGCAGCATCGACCACGCGAAGCAAAAGTCAAGGTAGGGGACAATGTTTTGATGAAATTCGACTATTAAATGGTTTGTAATTGTGTGTAAATGTGGCGCATAAACACCGCATAACTCTATAGTGTCATAAAATATTCGTTGCGATCTGATTAGAAAAACAGGAGAGGAAATATTCGCGATATAGGTTGTTGACATCCGTCGAAAAGTAGCGGTTGTGTTATTGTTTGGGCGTATACGTTCGGTTTATACCCCTTTGTCAACGTTGTTTGAGACTAATTTGACAGTGTATAGAATCAATACGTGTAATGCAGCTTCAAGTGTTCGTGCCACGATTTTGTCTTGCTCAGAATAAACTTGATTTAGGGAAGATAAACAAATAACAATTTGTTTTAATGGGAGTTTACATTTTTTTTATTCCACGATATCACTATAAACGCGTTCGTCAAAGTAGCAAAAGTGAGATCCGGCGGGTTAATTTCTGGGAGCATTGCATCTGAGCGTTATTTGAAAATTCCCCAATGATGTCACAAGATTGACAGGTGAGCTTTGATGCATTGCGTAGGCATCTGTGGTCGAGGGCGTGTATTTTTTTTATGGTTGATTGCGTTTCGTTGAGGCCAAGCCAATGAGCAGAGAGAATTTGAGTCTCAAAATAAAAGCACATGCGTTTGTATTCCCCCTTTGACGTCACTTTCCTCGCTCGCAGAATTTAACTTGGTAGGTGTGAAAACAAGTGGAAAAAGTATGTCCTTCTACTATTTGTGGCGTTGCAGCTCGATAATATAAGCGTGGAAACACAGAAGATTAATATAAGCTAAAGTTGTTTGGGTGTGGCACGAACACTTTCATTATTGTGAGTTTAAGCTATTTATAATATAATAAGCACGAGTGACGCATGGTGTTGTGTATCTTTATTTACAACGGCGCCTAGTTGAGCAATACAACTTGTTCTATCCTAAACGCGAGCAACGGAGTTGCACCGGAGTGGAGCCATAATATGGGGTCGGTAATTTGACAGGCGCTTTGATCCATATCCATGGTGGTGTACATCCATAAAGGTCGCGCGACGTAAGGGCCGCGCGATTTCCCAAACCCTTAGATGGGGTGGATGGGGCGCAGGAGAGTGGGGGGGGGGGGGGGGGGCGGAGGCGACGATGCGTTGCGGCTGTGGGTAAGGTGTGAATTGTGTCTGCAGGGGATTATGCCCTACAATGCAAACAGTCAAAGTGAAGCTAGATCCCATTGTTTAGTTGTTACACCAGGATATGTTTTTATATACATGTACTTAGCTTGATAGCTATGCATGCAGCCCAATGTTACACTTTCATATATTTTTTCATTTATCATAAGACATCAATAGATAGAAGAACTTACTTGATAATGGGATTGAGCATGCATCTCAAAGTTACATCTATGTAATTTTTGTCATGAGATTTCATTTCATATGCTGTAAAATAGATATTGTATTCTTAATTATGTGCTATTCATAATTTATGCTGATGACTCCTGTTAATTTAAGAAATGTTTAGAGCATGTGATAATGTTTTCCTTCGTTAGAACTATGTAAAGATGAGGGATGAAGTTTTAATCAGTCAGCTGGCTGCTTTTGTTTATCACATGTTTAAATTTAGGAAAGCTAACTTAATTGTTTTGTTAGTATTATATTTACGACAGGCCTCTTCATCACTCACAGGCTCGCACTAAAGTGGCAGCAGATACCAGTTTTTTTGCCGGTGAAACTCTCCTTGTGTCATAAAAAATTGCAATTTCACAATAACATCTTTGCTGTTTTCACATTTCTTTAAAACTAACTTAACTACAAATCATTCAACTTTTCATTTGTAGCTTGCTTTTGCGCAAATAACTGTCTTCTGTGCGAATCGCTGGGCTTCATAACGAGAACCCAACATCTACGCTGACCGCTTAGGCGCCATGATTGTTTTCAACGGTTGGTCAAAGAGATATTTTTCGTGTGCCTGAAAGCAGGTAATTGAAGACCGCATGTGATACGCGGGGTGGGGCCACTAACATTGGACACTTTGGACTTTAGAGAACAACGGCAATGGCGGCCGAAAACAGTCCTTGCAACAGGGTACCCTGACAAAAATGAGCGCTGAGTCTTTTGCAAGAGTCACTGGGACTATTGGACAGATATTTTTGAATTATGAAAAGTTTTCAGTTATGTAGGTATTCATATATAGGTGACAAACACATGACATAAGTGAGCTTTTTATGATTGTTTTAACAACTCTCACGATCGCCGGCTTTCTGCAAGCTGTCCGCTCTGGCCTTTACTTGCTTTAGGCCAGCTCTGGTAAATATTATATTTGCCATATAGCCTACAAGCAATGAGCACATAAAATAGAAACGTACTATGTATGCACTTTGGCCAGTGGCCGCTTCTGCAATAAACTCATTATTATCATTATTTAAGAAATTCTGCCAACAATTTAGAGCCAAGGATCAATCTATTGTTTAAGGGATGATAACAGGTCCTCGATCAGAAACTTTAATGCAAATAAAATATTACAAATATGCTACGGTAACAGTCTAACAGCTCCATCAAACTATCCCTGACCTCAAGCCACTCCCCTGCCTGTAATGCCAGTCATGTTGACATCTTGCACAAAAAATTGCAATTACAAGGTGATAGAGCAAGTGAAAAATTGTCTTGATAGTGCAGAAACATTTTGAAAATCACAATACAGGTGAAAAGTTGCTTTAAGATAAATATTTGTCCTTTCATTTGATACCCCAGTCTGCTAGTTGGCTATCATCCAAATTAGTACAGTAAATTTAGTACACAAATGGTGTTGAAAAAACTGTTGAAATAATCATATTCTTAAATCTGATGGCAGCGAGGGCTTTTAAGTAAATGTTATATCTAGGTTGCATAATAACAAGTAATTCTAAGTAAAGCTAAAAGAAAAAAGTCATATGGGCTGTATAATTAATAAATGCTGACAAGTGTCATGTTATAGCTGTTCAAGTCCTGTGCGACAGTGTCAGTGACAAAGGGACCGCCTCGACACTACGACACCAAAGTTGAATAGAACATGTTGTCAAAATTACAGTGAATGGTATTTGAAAAGATATATGGAGAAAGTGATAAATCGTGTAGTGTTGTTCGAAATTCATGGCTAATCAAATTGAGCCATAGTGTCAAATCAGATTTTACATCTGACGGCTATGGCGGCCATTTTTCACTATGGCGGAATATTCCTGACCGAGGAAGCATTGTCTTAGGGTAGCGGGGGCATGGGGCTGACCGAGGAAGCATTGTCTTAGGGTAGCGGGGGCATGGGGCTGACCGAGGAGTATTGTGTTGAAGGGAGGGAGGGGGGGGGGGGGGGGGAGGGCACGTGGCTAACCGAGGAAGTATTGTCATGGGGGGGCAGGGGGCATGGGGCTAACCGAGGGAGTATTGTCTTGGGGGGGGGGGGGCATGGGGCTGACCGAGAGAGTATTGTCTTAGGGGGGGGGGGGCATGGGGCTGACCGAGGCAGTATTATCTCGGGGGGGGGGGGGAGGGGGCCTGGGGCTGACGGAGGGTGTATTGTCATGGGGGGAGGGGGCATGAGGCTGACCGAAGGAGCATTGTCATGGGGGGGAGAGGGTGATTGTCAAAGGGGAGGGGAGGGGAGGGGCGGTAGGAAACATTGTGCGGGGGGGGGGGCACGGTCTGCGAGGGAATTGTATGGTAGAGATTTGCCCGGAGGGGGGGGCAGTTGTCCGGGGGTAATTTAGCTGGTAGTGAGGGATTTTCTGGTAGTGAGGGAGGATTTGCATGGCGTCTTTAAAATACAGATCGGCAGATTGCAGTTTCATGCAATTATTCGTTAACTGAGTCCACCAATGAAATACCATGAAATCCATATGACTGTACTCTAACATACCAGATACCAGTATTAATAACATTGAAGTGTGAATTGTTACTTACGTAGCCTACTTACATCAGTGTGCGCGATAAGGACTCTTTCCATGTATAAAATACACCATCAGTAAAATAGACATCAATATTTCTTCTTCCACCATCACCAATAATTGATTATTTCAACTCCACAAAATGTGAAATTACCATAAGCCTAGAAAGAAAGCCCGTAGAAAAATCTGGTGTGTGTTTGTGGGGGGGGGGGGGGGGGGGGGGCTGTAGTATTCGTTGTTGGCTTCTTAGTTAACTTCCAAGAACCATTGGTCAAGTAAGTGATCTTTTGTGTGTGGGGAAATGTGTGGGCTATGGCTCCGGGCGCCGGTCTATGGTTCCGAGCCATGGCTCCGGCATATGGATCCATGGTATGGCTCTAGCATATGGCTCCTGGATATAACTACGGCATATGGTTCTGTGGTATGGCTCTGGGATAAAACTCCGAGATATGGCTACCGGCTGTCGCTCTGGGTTATGCCTCCAGGCTATTGCTCCGGGCGCGTGGCTGTGGCTCCGAGCTATGCATGGTTCCGGCATATAGCTCCTGTCCCAAGGCTCCAGGCGACGGGCTATGTCTCCCGTCGCTAGGCCATGGCATAAATTTGGTGGGTGTCGGGGTGGGAGGGGGGCGACAGGAGTGCATAAGTGTGGTGGGTGTCGGTGGACGGGGGTTTGGGTCAGGAGTTGAAAGAGTCGGGCGGATGTCTAGTACCACAGGTGCTCAGATCTGCTGACAGAACCCCCGAAGTAAATAAACAACGACCCCCTCTCAGGCACCGCACATAAGAGAGGTACCGCTCTTGGTTTGCAGCGCCACAGACAGGCCCTCGCTTCAGCTGACCCTAGCGACCCCCACACGACATTCACAACGCATCCATCACCTCAAATCAACTCCAAAGAAGTTTAACTCTCATACATCTACATTCTGTGCCGACCGCAAGTAGGCGGCTGAAAACGTCCCTCCCCCCCCCCCTCCCTCTCCCCCCACTCCAAAAAAAAATGCCCCCCCCCACTTCAAATTCTTAGATCCGCCCCTGGGTAAGCGTCATGATGAAGGTTTCATGACATTGTCAAGCCGTGTTATATGTGAAACCCTTCCCTCTGGCGTCAGAATCCAGCTGAATAAATTTCGGTGTAGGCAGTGACGGTCAATCTCGCAACAGCCCTTCAACCATCATACGCAGAACTCATGCATATTGTGGAAAATACTTGCCATCTTTGCAACTCATCCAGAAGCATGCACCAGCACCAGCTATAGAGTTTTTTCTTCCATGTCATACCAGATATATATCGGTCATAAAGCGCCCGATTTCATAACGTGCCCGTGTAATGTGTATGATACGTACCCCCCATCCCCCCCCCCCGCCCCCCCCCCCCCCCCCCCCCAACCGGCGATGTACCCCAGTATAGCTATCATGATGGCACCGTAATATCACATGGGATGGATATCTCGAGGGTCTAAATATCCTGTCTTTCATATAAGGGGGGCAGCTGCGCATGGGGGGGGGGCAATTTCGCATGTCACTCCAGAAAAAAACTGATGTCAACATAACTGAAGTTTATGTTGGCCTATATCCAAATAGATACACCACACACAGAATGTCATTATGGTGTGCATACAATGCACATAAAGCGTGTAATGTATGTAATTGACCAATTGTTGCTGGTACGTCTATCCTTGTGACACTCACCACAGCAGGGTCGATCGGTAAGAAACTGTCGAACCGTGGTGAATACTGCGCATATATATGCTTGTCCCGCCGCCTGTGAAAGTCGCCTCCACTAGCTGCCAGCATCGCTTCGGGCTTCGATCGTCGGTGCCATATCTATCCACGGCAAGTATATAATGCCTTGGTTTTGGAGCAGACTGCATATATCCTTGTTATCACGAACGATCAGCGCGAATTAAGTCACCAAGCTCGATATGGTGTTCAGATACGCTTGCATTCAAAAACTTGTATATTGTCAGTGTACCTGCATGGCTATTTGTACGAATACACACTGTCTGGCTGTAGTTCATGGTAGTTTTGATTTTAAACCTTACATTTTCGGGTATTTTCGCCTCTTTTTAATTGTTAAAAAACCGACGGTAAAACATCCTGATTTTTGCGCAAGGGGTACTTTGTGATAGGCCTACAAGGACAGTACGATGATATTGATAGGTTTGCAGGCTAGTTTTATTGCCATGTGGGCATGAACCGTCGCAAACGAACCCCATCTGGAAACTCATTAATTGTCACTTACGGAAATTCGGGAATTAAAAATTAGCCAAAGGTCCTGATATATCTATTTTATATTATTCGCTGTTATGTACATTGGATTTATATTGAGATATTTAAAAGAAAAAATGCTCGCAAGGCCGAGAAACGGTCACATATTAATAATACTCACTATAGGCGGCGCCACCGTGATCCCGCGAACTATCTGACATTTTCTAGATAATTAAGAGCATTTCATATTTTTAACAGTTTGCGTAAAATGTTATGCAATTCGATGTCGGCCACTTTGAAGTAATTAAGTTATCAATCTCAAGACAGGTGTATGTTTTTATGACCGGCATTTGTTATAATTCTATTTTACATCCTTCCATGACTCTCCAAAACATAAGTTAATAGTCGCCAATTCACAACTTTCTCTTCGACCCTGTTTATTTAAGTAGTAAGATTTCAATGACGACCATTTTGGATCTGTGCAATAAAAATATTGTGTATTTAGTTACCACAAAACACGATTCCAGCGTAAAACGCCATTCTGCTATCGGACTAGTAGGAAGCGCAAGACTCCAGCTCGTATGTCCATGGAGTCTTTCAAGATATACTACGCCATCAAAATAGAAAACCCGTTAATTTTATTCGGAAGCACTGTTAGAAATATTCGCCATTATCCCGGGCCATATGACGCGCTAAACATTAAGAAATATTCAGAGGCGCCCATTCGACGTTTCGTGACGTATGTAGGTAAGCTGCGCAGACGGGCGGTCAAACTATTTTTTCTGTTAAAAACTCCGTTATAATGCATCGTGGGTTAAGACGACGCTTTTCTAGATTCAACACATTAAACACCAGCTGCATGGTCACCTCCTTTCTCAATTAATTTGAATATTTACATCAACCTTCACCTTGTGCGCACCTGCCTATATTTCACAATTAAACCAGAATCTGCATCTGCGTCACTTAAAGTACGGATTTAATAGTTTAGAGTTTATGATCGATTTTGTACAGATTTTGCGACTAAAATTTGTCGCACTTATCAAACTATGAGCCACATAACTTGCAAAACCACCCAGATTGATTGAACATTCACTCTTTTATCGGTAGGCCTATATTATATGAATTTGGCACGCGACACGAGGCGATATGCGGTCGAGTATGAATCAAGATTGGTTATTTTTCTCAATTTTGATTTATTTTTCCAGTTGCCCTTGACGTTTTATAAGAAACAGGCGCGCAACTTGATCTTCAATTCCCATACAAGGACGTGGGAAACACATATATGCTTATTCAGCAAGCGAAACTATAGCGACGACCGGATGTCTATGGCCTATATAGAGCGCGTTTGTTTATTCTAAACAGGTTTAAGTATATATACAGACCTTAAACATAAACCTTCTATAGCGCATTTTTTTATTCTCAACAAAGGGAAATCTCAGCAAGTGTACTTCAACTTCTTCAACAAGTTCAACCTTGTTGACACGTTGGTTTAAACGTCAACATATTCAACAGAAACCTCAACAAAAGCAGAAACGCGTTTCTTTATCCTCAACAGGTGTGCGTTGAAGATTCGCCAACAAAGGTAAATGTAAACGGTAAACCTATAATAGGTTAAGAATAAACAAACGCGCTCGATCATACTGAAAAATTGCTTTACTGAGGGGGGGGGGGCAGTTCACGATCCCGGAAATAAGGTGCCTATCACAGATCACGAAAACAAGCGGACTTGATTCCATGTATAACGTTAGTAATTCAAACAAATATGTACGCCATAATGTGACAGCTTATGACAATGACAGTATGACAGTTTAAATGTTCTGGTGCTCGCCACATAAATTGTCTTTTATTACAAAATGGCTTAATGACAAGAAACAATAAATCTCGTAGCCAGCAGTAATAGGGTTATATATGGCAATAACCTAGCTACTTCTGCCATATTCCACGATTACATCAGAAATCAACAGCAGATTACATAACCACAATGCTGGTATGATAACACTTTGTTCACGTTAATATCTACGGAGCAAAACAAAGTTGAACAGCTAAGACAACGATTTCGTCCTTCTAAGCGAACAAAAAGAGCTCAATATAGTCTTGATTCTCTAAAATCATCATTCATCGGTTATTGGGGTGAATATATACCAAGCTGTTTTACCCAAATTGCATGTTCACAATTAACACACCCATTACGACGGTGTATGTACTAAACCAATATTAAACAACGGTTTTAGTGGTCTCATGAGCCGAACTTGTAATGTATTTGGCTTTGGGGAGCCCTTGATGACGGTGATGCGAGTTTTATCTGGTATTATCATGATCCAAAATGCACATAAATGCATCTTTTGTATATTTAATTTTTACAAATATTTCCGGCACCCGTATTCCGTGAGAATGCCGCTCTTAACATAGACCAAAGAATCTCTTTCAGCCATGATTATTTGACAGAATGTTAAGAAAATAACGGTCCGGATCGGCGGATGTGCGATAGATATGACATAATGCACGAAGTGGCAAAGGTAACAACAGACAAAGCCTACCAAGAAATCTTGCTCTTGCCGTGACATATCTTCTCTGGTTTGGGCACGTTCCTCAAAGGCAAAGTGAACGAATTTCAATTTATATGCTCAATGGCGGGCTTGCCGCCGGCAAAAGGCCAAGTGGACAACCAAAAACTGATGTTCAATGACTTTTGCAAACGCGACATAAATGCTGTTAGCTGTGGCACGCCAAACACGACTTTGTTGCGTGTTTTTTTTCGACGAATGAAAGTATGCATCGACGAATGAAAGTCTGCATCGACGAATGAAAACAAGCATCGACGAATGAAAACAAGCATCGACGAACTAAAACTTGCAACAAAGATAAGTGGTGTAGCCATGCACCGAAGGAAAGTATGCATCGACGAAGTAAAAGTTAGCATCGGCGAATGTAAAACACGCAACGCCGAATGAAAAACAAGCATCGGCGAATGAAAAACACGCATCAACGAATGAAAAACACGCATAGACGAATGGATTTTGACACCCAACAAAAAAAACACGCAACAAAGTCGTGTTTGGCGTGCCATAGTTAGCATCGATATGGGTGCCTTCGTATCCGCAGTACTTGACGGCCCATGAGTGAGGCTGGGCACCCCGGGCCTTTGTGCAAGATCGAACGCAGAGGCGGATCCAGCGGGGGCTACTGCGGCTTAAGCCCCCCCCCCCCCGTAGTCAAGCCGAAGAAGCTCCTAGTCAAGCCGAAGGAGCCCCCCTCCCCACCGAGAGGTATAGATTCAGATTCAGATTCAGACCTTTTATTTCCAATCTATATAGAATTAATACATCTTACATGTTATACAAGTAATACATTTCCTATACGTTATCAAAACTAGCGATATACAATTAATACTGATTTAATACAGCGCCAGATACATGTTTACCAAAATAGAATACGTATCGAGATAAAGCAAAGAAAAACAACACTGCATTTATGGTAGTAATGCCTACGCCAACCGATTACAAATATAACAGTTACGCAAGTTACAATAAATCTGGTAGTTTTCTATAGCAGTGTGTTTCACATACTTTACAAAACTGTCCAGACTGTGGGTATATAGTTTGTCTAAGATAATCGGTGGTTCGACATTGAGTGTTGATATGACACTATGTCGGATACACTTTGTGGCAAAAACATGACGCACTCCTGCGGTTTGTATGTGTGTTTGATTCCTTATGTTATAGTCATGTCTGTCAGAGGGATATTGTATAGAAATTCTACCAAAATAGTTTGGTAGGGTAGCGTGGGGCAAGACGCCCAGGTGGGGTAAAACGCCCATGCCCAAAATAAACCAGACGCCCATGTTCCGGAAGACTATGAGTGACGCATACGTGTCAATTGATCATATTCGAACGTCTTCTGGAAGCGTGGGGTCGAGTATGCAAAAATAAGTATAACATTGACTATTTCCCATTATGACCTCCTTTTTTGTAAAAGTGCTCTAGAATTATTGGCTCACCATAGCTGACTTATCCGGAATCAGGTCTGATTATCAGGTCAGTCACAATAACAAATTACTATATAAACTGCAACGATTTGTCTGGGAATTTGGGCGATAATTGCATAAAGGCGGGCTATACATATATTATTCACCTATATCATGACTTTAAAAAACAGGGTCAAAACGCCCAGAAATGGAATTTTATCTTATTTTATCCACGCCTTACGGTTAATATTTACAAAGAAATCCATGTATCATTAACGTACGTATAGAGGCGTGCGTGATGAAGGTCTCTGACGTTATCTACATTTGCTCGTATCATACTGAAAATAAATATGGCGCATCTTGCTTAAGGTAGGCGTTTTGCCCCACTCTACCCTAAGTGATTATTTTTTAACTTAAAAACGAATTTTAGTATTTGCACACGGTGAAGATCATGAAGCTTTAGGAGTTTGCGATTCTTAAATAGAGGTTCTGTGTGGGCGTTGTATCGGCTACGAGTAATCATTCTCACAGCCTTTTTCTGCAGTGGCATTAACTTTTCCAATCGGTATCCCCAGATAAGAATTCCATAGTTCAAATGTGTAAGCATCAATGAATCGTACAGTATGAGAAGCGTAGTTTCGGGGAGGGTGTGCTTGAATTTGTTTAAGATGCCTACAGTTTTTGAAATTCTTCGACCCAGTTGATCTGTGTGTTTGTGCCAGGATAAGTGTTTATCGAGGGTTGTACCAAGTAACTTAAATTCATCAACACACACTAACGGTTCGCTTTCTACGACAAGGTGCGGAATTTCTACCTTTCTCTGTGGTGTATGGAACACCATGAATTTAGACTTATCAGTATTTAAGACGAGGCAATTTAATGACAGCCACCCATTTATTTTACCCAGTTCACTATTCAATACATGTGCGTTATTCGTACCAGATAAACTTAGTGTGCTCAACAATGTCGTGTCATCAGCATAAATAATGAAGTGGAACAATTTGCTGGCAGAGATAATGTCATTGATATAGATAATGAAGAAGAAAGGGCCCAGGATAGAACCTTGCGGGACCCCCATATTGATATGTTTTTGCTCCGACTTAACATTTTCAAAACATACGATTTGCTTATGACTAAAGAAATAATTTTCAATGAGATTCAAGGACATTCCATTTACACCAGAGTATTTTAATTTTGTAATAAGGATTTCGTGGTTAATGGCATCGAAAGCCTTAGAAAGATCGAGGAAAATATGGGTATTTTATTTTCATCCATTAGGTTAATTGTTCTGTCTACTATTTCTAGCACGGCAAGTTCAGTGGAGTGTTTGGCTCTAAATCCATATTGACTCTCATTTAATAGCTTGTTACACGTAAAATAGTCATATAATTGCTTAGCCATGACCTTTTCAAAAACTTTGGATACTGCCGGTAGTAATGAGATAGTTATTGAACAGAGAGCTGTCACCAGTTTTAAGAACTGGCACTACTTTCGCTACCTTTAAGCTATTCGGGAAAACCCGAGTCTTCAGTGATTGGTTGCTGATTATTGACAAGGGTTCGGATATCACAAGTTTTGCCAATTTTAACAACTTTGCTGATATCCCATCATGACCGCAACTGGTTTTCGGTTTTAGATCGTCTACGACGCTTTCAACGACTTTAATCTCAACCTGCTTGAAGCTAAAACTGTTGTTTGTAGCATTCTTCAGATAGTCTTTAAACGTTCGATGGTTGTTGCTCTCATTATCTTTTAGAATGGTCTTACCAATTTTAGTGAAATACGTATTAAATTCATTACTTACAATCATTTTATCACTTATGCAGTGATTATTAATTCTAAAGTACTCGGGAAATGCTCTTTTATTACGAGAGTGATTTAGCACGTGTTTCAGTACCATATCCATGTTTGTTTAATATCATTTATGCAAATATTTACTCGTGAATGATAGTACTTCATTTTGGACACCTGAATATATCCCAAGTAAATTAAGTTTGATCTATAATAGCCCTATCAATATACCTCTATGAAAATGATAAGGATGGCAGACGATGTGAATGCTTGGTTTTTATAGATCATGAGTGGGATTGGCTGACGATGTGAATGCTTGGTTTTTCATGATCGTGGGAGGGTTTGGCTGACGGTGTGAATGCTTTGTTCGTCATGGTCATGAGGGCATGGTAGACGATGTGAACGCTTGGTTTGTCATGGCCAGGAGAGGGCATGTTAGACGATGTGAACGCTTGGTTTGTCATGGCCATGAGAGGGCTTGGCAGACGATGTGAATGCTGGGTTTGTCATAAACGTGACAGGCTTTGGCAGAAGGTGTTCATGTTTGCTTTGTCATGACCGTGACAGTGCATGGCAGACGATGTGAATGCTTGGTTTGTCATGACGGTCTGCAATGACCGTCCAAGGGCTTTGGAAACGACATGAAGGCCTTGTTTGTCATGAGCGTGAGAGGGTTTTGGCAGACGACGTGAATTCTTAGTTTGTCATGAGCGCAAGACAGCTGATAGCTTGGCAATCCCCGGGGGGAGGCACTTTTATACAAATCTATTCGGGTGTGGGGGGGGGGGGGAGGGGTCCGCGGGTGTCTTGATGCCTGAGAGAGCGGATATGTGTGATAAGGTCATTCATGATGAAAAAAAATACTGTTATAGAGCGGATATTTTTAAAAACTTGCGACCTGGTGGGGGGGGGGGGGGGGGGGGCGGGCGGCTCTGAAAATGCGCGTTTACAGAGCGAGTTGCCGATAAAAAATACCCCTTCCGAGCGGATTTTGGCATTGAAAAAGGGGGGGGGGGATTCCGCGATTTTGGCGGTGAAAAAAGGGGGGGATTCCCCCCCCCCCCAAACCCAGTAATGTTTTCAGTATAACATGAGGCCGCCAACTGACCGACGCATTGGACCACTGAGTGTAAATAATAAATGAATGTACATTTTAGACTTAGCATAACATTTTTTAAACAAAATGCACCAAATCAGTCAGATTCTTGATGACACCCTCCAAGCATGCCGGCAACAAATGGAAAGAATTCGATGTGACCAATGTCGTTCTATATCGAGTTCAGAGTGCTAAAATATTCATGGCAGCAAAAAAGAAACTAAATGCCGAGAATCAGGGCAAAAAAACCCAACAAAGTCGCATATCACAATCACGTTAATAACTGTAGTGCAAATCACGATCACAAGTGAAACGGAGGTCACGGATCACGAAAACAATGGTTTTCAATCACACATCATGGACTTGCAGTTTACCCGAATCACGATCCTGAGAATTACTTCGATCACGAATCACGTAAATAACTCTCCTCAGTTCCCGATCACGATAATAATTTTAGGTACAATCACGGATCACGAAAGAAGTAACCCCCCCCCCTTAACTGGAATGGAATGGAATGTTGGTGTTTTAGGCCACTTTTGTGCACATACAGGCTAAATTGGGCCAAGGAACCTCCCGAGACGATGAAGGATGAAGGAATGAAACATGCCCCAGATTAGGTGCCCGAGCCCGGATTCGAACCCAGGACCTATTGATCTGCGGTCTAGTGCGCTAACCACTACACCAGGGAGGCCCCCCTTAACTGGAAATGATTCCATTTCTCGGAAAACTGACCTGAAATTGATCTATCTGTGGGGTGAAAAGGGGCAATGAAGGCATGGTTTTCCTTTAGTTTTTTTACTTTTTTCATGTTAGATCTACCATGTCTTTTGGCGGAAATAGTGTGCATCTAGGCCTGACTGCCCCTCAATCTCCCCGCACGGTGGCGCTACGCAAGCTAGCTTTTACCGCTGCTGTCGTCCGGGGGCAAATTTCAAGATTCTCGAAAAACGGTCAAATCAGCTGTAATTTCTTGGAACATTATAGTTTTCAAAAATAAAACATAAAAATGACGAGCTTTGTGTATTTAATACAGCAAAAAACATCTTGTACCCTTTCGAAAAAGTTATAATTGTGACAGAACTCTTTCTTTTCATCACCTGATTTCCTAGCTGGTCTAGGTCCCAGCACTAATTTGTAGAAATGTGCGACTCATTCTTCCTATTCCGGAATTCGCGTAGTCACGGGCGCCACCTATCGAGTGGTCGTAGAACCCGCCTGAGTTGACTTCCGGTCGGTCTTAACCGCGTAACCTCGGTGTGTAGGGTTGGGGGAGGGTTTGTCTTTAAATGGATGGGGGTATGACATTTGACCGCTGGATGATTTTTATAGCTGATGTATCAGCTGAAGTACTTTATAATCTTAAAGCTGCTTATACTGAAATATCATATCTGGAATTTCTATAGGAATAATGTATTTATATTTGTATTTTATATTACAAAATTTCTAATAAAATAAGATGGACAGCTCTATATAGATCGATCTATATAGGTCTATAGTCACAACGGAAACACTCCGGACATCAACATTTCCGATTTACGAGAAAATATTCACTGATTTGTGGAAAAAAGTACTTTCTGTGTGAACTATATAAGTCGGGGCCTAATAAGTGTAAAGTATGTAGGTCTATATCAGACAGTATATATGATGGTAATATTTTAGCTTAGAATCACATGCAGAAAAATAAAGGAATAAAGGAAAAACTCGGGAGAGTTTTATACTTTCACATATAATTCATTTAGGAAATTTCACATAAAATATTTTGATTTATTTACTTATAAGTTTAAATTGGTTGAAAATATACTTCATTGACCCATTTAAATAAAGTAAACACTGATTTCTTGCTTTTAATTTGATTAATTAAACTTATATAGACTTGATCAATTATTTATTCCTTAGATTGTCTGCATGTGATCTTAATCCTAAATGTTAATGCTAAATAAATTTCCCATAGATGATTTTGTCCAGCCCTTAGTCTTAGAAACTACGCAAATATATACCCTAACCCTGAGCAGTTACATACCCCCTCATTTAGCCCATGAATCCATGAGTATAGCCCAGATACATGACTCATACGCGCTGGTACCAGCGCTTATGAGAGTCATGTATCAGGGCTATTTAGGGACCTCAGGGCCTAGGCTCCCTAGTTCCATAGATGTAAGGTAGTCCGCTCCGATATGGGAGCCCCCCCCCCCCCCCCACCCCGCCTTCCTTTCCTCGTTTTAAAAAAAACGGCGGCCACATCACACCACGTTTTTTTTACTGCGGCCACATCGGGTGACATTTGCCATGAACCGCCCGCCCCAACCACCACACACACACACGACCCCCTTGCTCACTGTTGCTACAGGCACGAAAACGCTGCACTGAACGAACCGGAAGTCAACTGTGATTTAAGTTCCGCCGTTAATCGCCAGGTGGCGTCAACTATCTTGTTTCCTGTACAACTGTAGGGTGGTTTTGGAAGGCAGCCAGATAACACTTGAACGCCGCACCTTATCTGCTTACAAGGGTTACGGCCAAGTTTTACTTGGTAAGCTGATGTGTTCTGTGGATGTGTCAGCAACGTACTTATTAGACCGTAACTTTAAGTGCGCTGTAATTTGGAACTTGAAGTTGAAGCCTGCACATCACACATTCACAGTCAGGCGGCACTTGACTGTTTTGATGATCCGTCACCAGTGACCACTTCACATTGTGAGTAAACAGTGAATGATCAGTCTTCCGTAACCATAAGTGACCATAAGTAACCATAAAAATAAGAGGCTAAGTTCTTACTCGTCTGAGCATGCAGCTGCACTGACAGACGCCTGTACGCTTAGACGGGTGCCATGTCTAGACGGATGGTCCACAGGCACAGTAAATCCACTGGAGGGGGGGAGGGGGGGGGTGTCTGCACAGCCTAGTTGTGCATTACCCTCCCCCCCACCCCCCTGTGTCAGTCATTTTACTGTGCCTGTGGGCCTGGTCCAATAATAAATAGCTGCTAGCTCCCTCCACTCTTAAGGGTGTGCATTCATGAAGGCTGCACTGCGTGCGATCTCCCCACCCTTTACATAGGGCTGGAGGGGGACGGGTGGTGGTAGGCAGCGGCCGATGGCAGGGGGGGGGGGGGGGTTGGCAGAGGGGCCGTGGGTGAGTTGTGAATTGCATCTGCAGGAGATTATGCCTGATATCTAAACAGTGAGGCTTCATCCCATTATTCAGTTGTTACACCATTAGCTTTGATGTCAAAATATCCACGTTGGTGGTAGTCTTGATATCTGAGTTACACCAGGATATAGGCCCTTCTCAAAATTTATGCATGCGGCACCAGAATGAGGCTGCCAGCGCAGTAACGCAAAGCGTCAGTGGCTTACTGATGTGTTTCCTACTGTGTTAATGACAGCTGAAAACAGCTTCCACCAATTGCTCAAGGACAAAAAAATATGCCAAGAATGGATGGTAATGATCCGAAGTGATGGTGGGCTTAATTTTTAGGTATTCATTCACTTACTGCCACTGTTATTTGAAGAGAATAGTCGAATGTATCGCCTAAAATTTAGTTTACTTAGACTACATGCACCACTGACCCTACATTGCACAGTCACTAACAGTAACACGCCTTGCCCAAGGCCAATGATAGTCACAATTTTGTTTCTTGGCTTTGTGTGATAGATTTTTTTTTTTACCCTTGACACTAAACAGTGAGGTATGACGCATTGATTGACTCAACAACAACAACTCAGTAGCTTGAAAAGAGCTAAATATAGAAGTTCAGTCATTATTTGATTATTTAAAGTGGTTAAAACTAAATGAGAAATACGTAATTTAATGGCGTGTCCTATGTGTCAGTTGGCCTTATCTCAAATTAATGGGGCAGTCTCCACCTCCATACAGTCACCTCTCTAGGGCCATCTCTTTCTTCAGGGGTTACCCCATGGAGTACTGTCGTGGGGATATGTTAACACATGTAATTCTGCATGTATTCACTATTCCTCTTTCTGACAGATTACAACTAGCACTGATTTGCTGGGAGCAATTTACCAAAGACAATTTTACTTGGAGCTCTTTAAGAAAGATGTGGTGCTGTTCCCTCCAGATTCATGTCAAGTGTGGGTGCATAATAGAGCGAACATTACTGTAGTTTATGTCATCCGCATATATTCTTACCTGCTATATAAACAATGGGAGCTAGAAAAAGACATTGTGCTGTAAACAAACATATCAAACGCGGCTGAAGAGGACAAAGACATTGAATTGATGAGAAAATAAGTTGTCATTGAACGTTTTGGACTTTGACAATGGTATGATTATCTTTTGTTACAGACTTTTCTAATTACCATGTGGCTCGAACCATCGGCCCAGCATCTTCAGGTTGCAAAGACTCCTGCAATATATGCCTACAACCAGCATCCACTGCTTGAATGATAATAATTCATGCAATTATAATGTAACACAAAGCATTATGATTATTGCAATACAGTGAAACCTCTCTAATTCGACCGACGACATCGGACTGCTACTGATCGATTGATTTAAGGGAGGTGGTTGGGTTACAGAATATCCTTCCGATACTTTACTCGTGGCAAAAAAACAAACAGAAAAAAATATGTTTTCACAATGCAACGTAGTCTTTGTTTATTTGGAAAGTCTGATATTCAAATATACATGTACAAGTAATCACTTTTGACAATTTGTCTTTATCGAAACTTGCTTGGCGGTTGCTTTAGCTAAGATGGCACGCCCGTAGTCAAGCGGAGGGGTAGGGGGGTCGCTCTCAGTCAAGCGGAGAAGGGGTGGGGTGGGGTGAGGTTAGGGTCTGTGCACGCTGTTGTGCGGGGAGTGGTGTACAGGTCGTATGTGCCAAGGCGCTAAGCCTAAGGCCTACAGCTGGCATATAGGGTGGAAACAGTGTTCGCGGCGGAGTAGTAAACGGGAAGATCGAGGGTTGAATGCGGGCGACCAACGGCCGAAAAACTGCTCATATCGATCGCGGACGCTTCGCTGCCATTGCTCTCATGTGCCCTCCATTAGTTGCATGCTCGGGCTCCATTATTCATACATTGTCCCCCTTCCCCAGTGCCTTTTTGGCACTCAGCCCCCCTGCACTATTACTCTTATTTCGATTCCCTTAATCATTATACCCCCTATTACTGGTTGCTTAGCTGTCCTTACCCAATATTGCTTTGACTTAGTAACCCATACCCAATATATTTCCTCTATCACCCTTACTTAGTATACTTAGCCTACTAGTTATAACTTAGCTTCCCTAACCCCTATTACTCTTACTTAGCTGCCCTTTTCATAACTATTACTGCTGATTAGCTACCCTTACCCACTATACCTCTTTTATTATTTTCTGACTTTGCTTACTTCATGGTTTTGACATAGCTGCCATTACCCAGGATACCCCCCCTCTATTACTGACTTAGCTGTCCTTACCCCCCTCTATTACTGACTTAGCTGTCCTTACCCCATTCCATGTTACTGACTTAGCTGTCCTTACCCCCTCTATTACTGACTTAGCTGTCCTTACCCCCTCCATGTTACTGACTTATCTGCCTTAATTACCCACTCTATTACTGACTTAGCTGCCCTTACCCCATCTATATTACTGACTTAGCTGTCCTTACCCCCTCCATGTTACTGACTTATCTGCCGTTACCTCTCCCCGAGTTTTGTAATGACGTATTATCGGACAGTCGGTCCAGAAATATGTGTTACCTTAGGCAAAGTATGTCAAGTAGAGATTGACTTTACCCAATGTTTGGCAAATTCAAGTGGACCATCATGTGATATTGTAATACTTTGTTGAGAAAACAATTGATTGTGAAACAACACCGCCTGCCTCCCAAGACTGAGGCCAAGACTGAGTACCTCCCTAACCTATACACGTGTCAGGACGTTTAAAATGGTTTTCCCACTGACGTTCCGGTATCCAGGCGTGAACACGGGGGGTAGCCGCAGATAAACGGCGATTGGCGAAGGGATTACGTCCCCCCGCCTCCCCTGCGCTGCCCGCTATTAACCAGATAACAACAATATATAGAGCGCGCGCCAGAGCCAAGCAAATGACAAAGGAAGCCATCTGTACGTTGAACCATTCTCCCGGATTGTCCCTCCCTCAACCCCCTCACTTCCACTGCTGTTTCACACCCTCCGCCTGTTTGTGTACGTGGCTCAGAACTCACCCTCCCCCTGCCCCCAGGTCAGTGAAACCGTACGCCACCCCCGCCTGTTTGTGTACTTGGCTCGGAACTACCGGGCCCAACACTTCTGGCACATACGTAAATCTAGATCTGTCAGCCCCTCCCCCTCCCCCTCCCCTTGACCCGTACCCCCAGGTCAGTGAAACCGTACCCCCCAACACTATCTCGCCCACGTCCCCCCCCCCCCTGCTTGACTACGGGGTCGAGCGCGAGGCGAGGTCACGCGCGCGGGGCGAGATTTGAGCACTGTCATGGCGGCCCGATCGGCACAAAAACGTCTGGCTGGTTGTTAAAAGGCTCTACTATTCACTTTGGATACACCATATCGTGCTGAAAAGGGAGTATAAATATCAGTGAACATATATTCTATCCATATAACGTACTCTTTTTAACATCGCCCCACCGTAAACCGTAGATCGGGAAAAGATCGGAAGGATCGGAGAACATCGGGCATTTACCCTGACCCTGTGTTCGGGTTGTGTTCTGCTAATTGCAATCAGCCTGTGACACTAAGCCTTCCGCTGGCCGACAACCGATCGACTTAGGGAATATGAAATGAGGCGTTGGGACCAAAATGATCAATCGACTTACAGAGTATGGAGGTTATTGGTTTAGAAAATATTGTTACAATGCTAAAGTATAGGCCGACCGTCGGGACTGGAAAAAATCAATCGAGTTAGGGAGGTGGTCAGGCAGGGAGGTTTTACTGTAGTAATATTTTTAATTCGAATATAGACGATCCGTGGAGTGACCCCCAGATTTTTGATGTTCCATTACAAGCTTGTGGATCACGCTGTTGTCATCAGCCTCAATGTACTTTTTCAAAGGCCCTTATGCCTGACATCCCTCTCAAGACGCCTGCACGCTGAGACGGGTGTGCTGGGCTTATGTGGTCTGGCTGTTGTTGACAGGACTAGAGTTAATGTTATAAGAGCCTCGGCGCTGCTGTGGGTGTGCATAGCTCAGTTGGGTACGGGTGTGCATAGCTGAGACGGGTGCGGGTATGCATAGCTGAGACGGGTGCAGGTGTGCATAGCTGAGACGGGTGTGCGGGGCTCATGGCTGTTGTGGTCTGGCTGTTGTTAGTGTTAACACCAATTGTTTGATTCAATAGTTTCGGTATTGGATGCAAGTCTGACTATAAACTCAGTCATAAATGCCGTAGACTCGTTTCGGCCTAGCCCCAACCTAGTGGTGTTGTATCCAAGAGGACAACTGTTGTCAGGCAGGGAGGGAGGCACAACTGGAATGGAATGGAATGTTGGTGTTTTAGGCCAATTTTGTTCACATACAGGCTAAATTGGGCCAAGGAACCTCCCGAGACCTAGGCACAACTGGACGCCTGTTACAGCAATTCCGTGTTGGGACTAGTTTCGGCCCATTTGTATATTATAGTTTCATAGGCGGCTGCCAGCCTAGAGTGATCAATGGATTTAAGCGCTCATGTATGGATCTGCTTGCATCATAGTATGGATTAATACAGTGATAGTATGCAGATCATAGCGGTTTCACCCGAACCGGCGACCCTTTGCATCAAGAGCAAAACACTTTACGGTACTTCCCATTCGGCCCGAGGCGCTTGGTGTCTTTCATCCACAGGGTCTGGGCAGAGATATCTCAAAGCTACTCGTGCAGCAATATTTTTCCTTGGAATTTTGTTCATAATTTGAATTGAAATTATGTGTTTATGTACGTATTTATGTAGTATATACGACCTTGTATGCAACAAATGACATGGCATGTTGTTAGACTATAATGTTTGGCCAAACTGATGAATCTCACGGGGGAAAGTATAGCTAAATCTCTTGGGTAATTTGGCATCAAAAGTCAGGTATTGCTAGAGTTTTTTTACCTCTTTAATTATGTTCACATATATCTTTTGTACAGAGTTAACATTTACATAGTAAGATAATGTATCCAAGACTTTTCTCTGTGATATTTTGAACATTTTAATTTAGGCGGAAAATGGCTGTATGACCAGTTTTAAGTGAAACATGCTAGATTCAAACCGGTAATAAATTATATATTATACTCAGTATTGTATAGAACCGTGTAAAGCATTTCGTAATACTATGAAAATATCAAGTTATTTTGTTATATTAAAAAGATTATATGTATGAGCAGCTTTGGGCTGTTTATTAATGCACCAGTTAATGTTAACTACATTATTAACTTATGTATAATATCATTTATCTTGCACTGGAATATGCACTGGCTCAAAATCTTTTCTCAAGCCTCTAAATTCCCTCTGACGAGAAATATTCGCACACTTGGTCGACAGTCTATTTGTTGATCAGGCACTTTCCAGATAATGTTTTCTGTATTCACTGCATTAATTATAAATACTGGAACAATCTTAACTCACTTAACATGCTTAATGTGTCTTACCCCCAGGGAAAACCATGCTGGTGTAATCCCATTCCTTGTCTGCTCCCCCACCTGATGCTTAATATGAGTGGTGCATAAACTGGATTATAGACATAGATCTAGTGAACATGTGGTAGTCACTACTTCTGACCTCAGTTTTGATGGCGTTGGAGCCAGTGCCTATAGTGGGGGGGGGGGGGCAAGAAATGGAGGAGACAGGATTAGAAGTCTAAGCCAGATGGGCACAAGTGGGTGATAGGCCTAACCACTGTAAACCCTGGACAGTCATATCATAGTATCGCATGGTTAGATTTATATGCTAATCTTTTTCGTTATGTTATGGTCATATTGCTTAATCTGTGGGAGTCACATGCACGGGATATAAATGAGGGGTACACTTTGAACAATGGGGGCTTTCTATAAATATTACTACCAGGGCCATGGGGGTTGACGTCACAACTAAGGGTACCCAAAAAATGGGGATCCACAAAATGGATGAGTCAACAGACAAGGAAAATAGGTAATGTTTAATTTGTACTATTTTTCATTGTTTTCGGTGTCCATGTGTACAGCAGCAACATGGCGACCACGTCTATGATCTTGTGCACCGGCCACGAGCCATTCGAGCTGGCATTGATGAAGGGGATTCCGCGGACGTGCAGGAGTCGGCCCTGGATCCCACGTCCAGTCCGCCCCAGGTACGCCCGGGAGTCGGAGCGTCTGGATTCATTCTCGGCTGGCTGGCCGGAGACGGCGGAGGCGCGACCCCGGGATCTGGCCTCATCCGGGTTCTACTTCCTCGGGCGCCAGGACATCTGCGAGTGCTTCTCTTGCAAGCTGCGTCTGCACAACTGGCGCTGGGGGGACGCGCCCTCTAGCATCCACCGGCAACAATCTCCGCAGTGCAAGATGGCGCTAGGGGTGGACGACCAGAACGTGGCCCTCGGGGAGGACCTCGAATCTGACGAGGAGAGCAGTGGTTTGCAATTCCGCAAGCAATCCTGGACGGAGCAAGCTGCCGGGCTAGCCAGACCGGAGGAGGGGACATCAAACTGGGAAACGGATGATGTGGATTTCCCCTTAGCAGATGGCCGACTTGGCGGGGGCAAGGCGACGAAGTCCCAGCGACAACGCAAAGTGAAGCTTGAGGATCGCAAGGAGGAGTTCAGGACCAAGGCGAAGCGGCTGTCATCGTTTAAAGATTGTTGGCCCAAGGAGAGCATCGTGCCGGCCAGTGAGCTGGCCAAGGTCGGGTTTTACTACGGGGGCACCAAGGACCGCGTCATCTGTGCTTATTGCCCCCAGATCCTGCTGAACTTTGTGCCCGGGGACACAGCTTACGGCGAGCACTTCAAGCACTCCGGAAAGTGCCCCTTCCTGAAGTGTCTCAGCGATCCAGAAGCACCCCGACTCCCGGAGATGAAGGATGAGGAGGATTTGCTACGAAAAAATCCTGAAGAAAACGTTGATGAAAATTCTCGAGGTCCATCGCTTGACGAAGTGATGCAATTCGTGGAGATACTTGGCTACTCCAGAGATAAGATTGAGGCTGCTGTAGAAGAACTGCAGCTCGCCGGAGGTGAGTTAAGATGCGATAGGATAAGGATGTGTTGACGGATGGATTGTGCTTCTGGTGTTTAGCCTATGGGTGTTGAGATAAGCTGCGTAACCCTGTACTGCCTCAACAGATAACGTCAGATAATTAACCTGCAACGATACAGATCTTTGACATTTCCCCTTGTAGCGGTTCACGACGTATCTGACGCGTGCATATGTGAATGTAAATGAGGTAAGATATTGAAAACGAAAATATTAACTCCGAAAGAATTTTTTTTTGGATTCTAGAACAAATGCAAAATTTTCATATCCATGTCGGTTGAGATAGTTTTGTTAATTTTAGAACAAATCCTAAGTTTCATATCCATGTCGGTTGTCGATGTGCTTTTTTTGTATGATGTCGGTCTATGCATAATAATCCAACCCCATGCCATTGTTCCGGGAGGTTTATTGGCCTAATATCGCCTTTATGTACATCAAATCGGCCTAAACACTCAAATTTCACTTCATTTTGTTCCAGTGAAACACGTTTCGTCCACAGCTGTACTGGATACTATCAACGCTGGTGGGAAAAGCAAACCAAAGACATACAAGAAGAAAACCAAGAAAGAATTAGGTATGTGTTGCCTCGTACTGTTTTGGGTCCTGGAAATCTACACCGCAAACCGATTGGTCCTGGGTTGGTATCCGGGCCAAAACAGCTAACCTGGGGCATGTTTCATCCATTCAGCCACAAATGCGGCCTGTCATAACTACGGACATGGACGATTCCAATAATGTTGTAATATTAAGATCTGTCTCAAATCACTGTGCGTATAATATTTAGATGCAAATATTTGAAATTAATCAACCAATAATCAATTGAATCTTATGCCTTACCGCTGCCCAGATATTCGTCATCAATTTACTTTGCACTCCGGGCGCATTTACCCCCCCCCCTGGCTTCCACCCTCCATCCGCTATGCGTAAACACCGCAACATTTACTTGCAGAAATAGAAGCCCTGAAGGCCGAGAACCGACGTCTCAAGTTGAAATGTTACGGTTGCGAGAAGATGGCAAACATGTTGCTGCTGCCCTGCGGCCACCTTGTCAGCTGCGACCAGTGCTGCGAGAAGCTTAGTACTTGTCCGCGCTGCAGTAAGGATGTGCTGGGAGGCGCGAAAACTTACATGGTCTGAGTGATAGTGCCCGCCGTGACCCCGCCGTGACCCCGCCTGGTTTCCCGATGGAGAACAGATGCAGAGAGCGAGCGCGTGGAGGCAGGTCGCATGCTGTAGGTCAACATGATGACGTCACCGCCTGGAATTTTGCTTATGATGACGTCAACGGTTGAACCTTTGCTTATGGTGACGTCACCGGTTGAACCTTTGCCTATGGTGACGTCATGGACTGAACTGTTGCTTTATAGTGACGTCACCGACTAGGGCGCACACCGTACACATTTTCATTACATGTATTATGATGACGTTACCGACTGGAGCGGACGGAGGATGACGTCACAGCGGCTGGAGGGACAGCATGATGACGTCACTGAGTTGGGCGGACATCAGAGCGACGTCAGCGACGACAGGTTCGACCTTCTCATTTTGGGCTAATGAAAGCCATGTTTAAAACCGCCTCCGTTGTGGCGATTGATAAGTTTCAAGTTAAGCAGTCAGCTTTTCCCATAGACACGTGTCACGTTGAAGGGGCGACTGAAACCTTTGTATAAATTCTTCAAAAAAAGCTAAAAAAAACTGTAATAACCGTCCATATTTCTAAATATTACTGGAATTACTATGTATTATGTCTAAGCTCAAAGTCATAGTCTGGATTACCCCAGTAACAATTTTCGTCAGCCTCGTTATAAGATACAATGAACCCGCAGAAAACTCTGGAGCATAATATCAATGTGTGTTAAGGAAGATACTTGTAGGCCTACGGTGTCCTTGTGTAATGAACAACACCATCGAGTACATTTTCATGGGATAGTGCAATTTACTATGCTAAATGTGATAAAATGTGTTAGAGGTGGCTATGTATATATATCAACTACCGATGTATATCCTGGCACTGGCATGGAAACGTTACGTTTGTACGATATGTGTTGGGCGTTTGGCAAGACCATATGAATGATAGTATGTCATAAGTAAAACTTAAAAGGGCGGGCGCCACCTTTTAGGGCTTATCATAGGTTATAGTATTCTGGACTAAAGTGCCATCTTATTAGGGTATATGCTTATGACTGTAATATTCCTCACTGTTACACCTGCCACGTGCACGTGCAGTCCTGATATATCTCATTGTACTTTATTAACTAGGGACACTATTGCGTAATCGTGTATTTTGTAGCCCAAATGCATTTTTTTTAACCGCACAACAATGTTGTGGTGGTGGGCCCGTATTTCAAGGTTAATGCGCCACGATTTTCTTCTATCAAATATTTGGGTGGCTCCAACGCCAGCAACCCAGTTTTGCAGTTTTCACGTTCAGCTCATCTGTAATAATTGTTAATACATGTATATCCATTAATAATGCGTGGCTAATCAAGATTGATACTCGGAAAGGTACTGACAACTGTGGACTGTATGTCTAATTGGGGTGGATATAAATACACTGCACGCCAAAGCAAATGGAACCGTATGTGTTTAATTAATGTAACAAAACCGATTGATAAGTGAAGAAATACTGAGCAAGGTCCCACGATCAGTAATTGAACCAATATACTAACCAGAGACTAGTAGATTGTGTGATACTTCATATGTTAACAATATAATTCAAGATTCAATATCATTTATTCAGTCAAAGCTAACTGGTACATAGATGAGGATATGATAGTACCGTAATATGGGAAGAAAATACTACTTCGACGCAGGAGACTGATTAAGGTAAGAGAAACGCTAGCATCAGAGCCACCTATAGGATTATTACAACTGTATGTGGACTGAAAAATGTACATAATAGTAATGCTCCATATTTGAAGCATCGGGATAATACTCAACGTGAACCAAATTAGAGGAAATGAATAAAGCCCTGAAAGTAAGACAAAAGTCTCTGTATTTTCATGCGTAATAGACATCTCAAATCCTCATAGGATCTCATATCCTTCACATGGTATATCTAACCCTGTGCCTGGGGGGCATGATTCCACTTTGGACCTGATCCATTCCATTGATATTTATTATATCACAAATTTAAAGTGTCAGTTGCAAAGCAACAAAATTGAGTCACTAAGATAGGATAAATCATCTTCATCTACCAAGCAACACATCTCCGTGATCGGTTTTCACAAAGCTGTCCTCATAATTAAGTTAATTGTATTAATATCATAATATGTATATATGTTGTACTATGGGTCAAAGGCCAGCAGTCGGAATAAACCTTTACCTAGCATGATACTTGAATGTAGCACCACTTAACAACATATGCATGTAACCCCGAGTTACCAGATATGAGTCCAACTTGAGTCAGGCTAAAATGGTAAACTGAAAACAAATATATTTGTGAAAGAAATATTCAAATATTGGTAATTTAATAATTTTAAGTGACACATGTAGCATAAACCGGAACCCATGATGGTCAAGTTGATAGTCCAACCAAATGTGTAGAACCCTGAAGTTGTAAAAGGAACACCTCCAGTTTGATGTTTTGAAGAGAGACAAGCTTACTTGGTAGGACAATTTGCCCGCCCTTCCTATGTATCATAGAGGACCCTGTTGAGGGTTCACGGCTATCTTAATCCGTTTATATGATTGAATCGGAACAACAGCATTGGTCTCTTTTTCTTGTATTTATTTTCCATGCACATTTCATATACACCAAGTCTAAATCAAAAGCTCTAAAAACAATTCAATTCTGATCAAGTCCCGGCCAGTCCCTCCTTCTCTCTCCCCTCTACAAAATGCCGGCTCCTTATATATACCCAAAGCCAGAGGTGCTGGACCCACAGTTGGAGGTCCGGACCTACAACCTTCTATTTTTCTCTGTGAGTAAACCCCAAGCTTTCGGCTCTGTAGAGTAGAATTGGTACACCTAGTGTCTTGTTCCCCTGTTCAGTGTGCACAACATCGGCATGAAACGCAAACTTTTTTCATCAAAACCATTGTATCTCCCCTGACACCATGATAAAAAGATATGGTATCATTGTAACGTTATCAGTTACCTCTGACCTGGGTAACAATTAACTTATAGTTGACTCCCGACACATCAGGTAGGTCAGTCATAGCTAGTTGGAAGTCCTAGGCGCTTTATTAACTTGCTGATATATTGTATTGAAGACCACATAAATAGCATGCATTGCCTTGCATTCTTCTTAACTTGATTTGGTTTAGTTTTCATGTGAATTTAAGACTACCAATCTAGTTTGCAGTAATAGTTTGAAGTTACAATGCCCCGCTGATATGATTTAAATGAGGCAATGCTTGACATGCTATGTCGAAGCCCCAATCTATTGTCTAATCAGCCTTGCTTTAAGTTTTCGTCGTGTTACCTGGAATCGATTCCACATGTAAGTTTTAATGCTGTAATCTCAAATCACAAATTTAGATCCATAGTAATTGGACAATTCTTAACTATTCTGTCGAACATCTGCGCATGAGAATATGTCAATCATCTGAGCCAATGCAAGTTGGTCTCTCGGAAGGAACAAAGTAGCATAGATTGTGGAGTTTATGAACAACAAAACAGGCACGCGAAAGGCAGAGAATATAATCCATGTGTTTGCAAAAGAAGATCAATCTTTGTTGTGCAAGGCGTTTTGTTCAGAAAACATAAATGGGCTTTTACAGCATTGTTCGTAACAGCATGTTAAACAATTATCCTATTCTGGAGCAGAATCACCATGCAGAGTGCTGCCATTATAGCTGTGACCATCACCTTGCTGTCCCTGGCCGGACGATCGGGTATGTGCGCTGGCGTTTCCAAGGGGGTGTCTAAATGGTGGGCACCCACCCCATTCAGGATTGGAATTTTCGGGCATATCGTGCTCCCGAGTTAAGCGTGGAGATAGGTGTGCCGCCATATTATTTGGCGCGACCTCCTCGTTCGTCAGTCGGAGCCCTCCTCTACCCCCCCCTCACCCCCCCCCCCACCCCCGCCCCTTTTCAAAATCCTGGGAGTTTAAAAACATGGAATCGCAAAAAACATGAGATTCTTGGATATTTCATGGACCTAGATAATGCATGGGAATAGACGACACGAAAAGTGGTTGATGGCACTACTAATCATCATATTAAAGTTGCATATCGAGCTCTTTTCCGCCACAACTAAAGAGGTCAAAATACAAACAAGAATCTGTCCTTGTTTCATCCAAAATTTGTGCTTCGCGATGCTTTGTTATAAGTAGCAGTGCCGCGACAGAATTCTGTGGTGTCCCGGGATAGACAAGTTTGTCACATCACAGCCGAAACGGCGTTGTTTATTAGGTTTCTGAATTCATAGAATGAAACAATCGAGTTTTCTGCAAATTGCGATATATGTGTCGCCTGGGCTTAGTTTTGACGCAAACAGGTCGACAAGCAGCTTTAATATAATGTTTATGTATCTTTCGCTATCTATTATTATCGTAATAATTATGCCTCACGCAGGAAGCTATAATAACAACCAAGCAAGTTCGGTCAGTTATGGCATTTGGACAGTGATGAATCGCTGCATAACAACGAAGTTTACTTAGTTGTTTAGAGATAATCTCATTTCCTTATTACTTACAATTAATCAAACGGTATATATATATATATATCTATATGCTGCCGAGCAAGTTGGATAAGCTATTGTCATGATCCAATACCCTGTACTGAGTGATGTTTCCAACTAATTTGTCTGGCAATTTGTTGAATATCATGAAATCTACTTCCTTGTCTTCGTATGGTTAATTCGTTCTTGTTTGAGGGATACTCTGATCCATATTGCACTTCAACGTTAACTTTGCTGATTACTTGATGATAGCTATAATGTTTCTCTAGTAAAATTAATGTTTGTTTTTGGGTTTTAATTTTGTGTTCCATTAATCATTTTAGCATAATTATATCACGGCGTGCATGTATCTCTCGACTCTCGATCCCGGCCTCCTGGCATCCCACTTCCCTGCTCCAACCGTACGCTACCATACCAACAGCATTGCATTATTCCATCCGTAATTTACTTGTATTACCCCAACCCATGCATCCTCCGCACAACCCACACTACACATGGCAGTGGGTCAGCAGGGATTCATCGCCATTGGAGACTGGGGGGAGCCGATTCTGGATATCCAGGCACGAGTGGCGGACGCCATGGCCATCTACGCCGAGGGATTCCAGCCCCAGCTGATCCAGACGTGTGGCGACAACTTCTACCAGAACGGGATCCATTCCGTGGACGACTGGCGGGTGGACGAGTGAGTCCAGGGATCAGATATTCCAATCAATGATCCCTTCCATACTGACGACGAAGTGTCTAATTAGTTGGCCTGATAACGCCGACAAAGAAAGCAATTTGCACCAATGTTAATTAAAGCTATTCGATCAGTCCTTTTCCACCCAAATATTGTCCGGTGTAGCATGATAACCTGTCCGACGTGATAAGGTGTCCGACTGACGTGTGCGCATGCGCATCGAATGGGATCGCTATGTGAATAGCGCATGTATGTTAGGTTTAGGGTTAGGTTAGGGTAAGGTAAGGATTGGGGTTTTGGTTAGGGCTAGTTGCACGAAAGACGTGTGGCCGCACAGTTTATCACGGCCTGACAGGTTATTATGTTACACTTGCTCTAAAAATTTAATATTTCAGAGCTTGCATGATGGTGCAAGAATAATATATTTTTGTCATGAAAATTCATTGCCGGGAACATGCACAACGAATATGAGCGATAAAAGAGTGGGGTACACATAAATCTGTGACGTATAGTTCACGTAGCTTCCAATTTATACTGTCAGCCAAGATACGTTTTCTGTCATATTTATCGTTTCACCTGAACCAAATGTTACACTTTTGGTAAGTCTTCTTCGCAGCATATTATGCCCATTTTTATTTAAATGATGGGAAATGTCTCTATGGATAACTTTAAGGTCTATATACGTGCGTCTCAGCTCATTATCCATACGGAGCATATGAGTTGACCTTTTTTGCCTGACAAATGAACTTTTTTTCCAACGTGCCTGTTTGGTGCAATTTTCATTGTAACCGCGACATCTAAGTGTCTGGAAGGGGGGTGGAGGGGTGGCAGTGTTCATGGTCGCATGTTGCGTGTCTCCATTTACCCCTTTCCGACCCCTATGTCTGAGCAGGCCTTGCAAGTAAGACTTTGACCGTGTCTAAATTAATTAAGTTATCTGTTCCACCCACAGATTATGGCGTTATATGTACAACCAATCCTCTCTCGTCAATCTGCCCTGGTATATCGCGGTCGGTAACCATGACTACGGCCTTGGCGTCGGCGAGGAATGGGTGCAGGTCGAGCTGAGCACTGTGGAGCCTCGATGGATCTTCCCTAATCTCTGGCACGATTACTACATCTACCAGGACGGTGCCTCCGTCCACATGATCGTCATCGACTCAGGTCAGTGGCAGAGATTCCGATACCACTAAGTCTATGGCACATCTTTTACTTCTACTATCTGTTAAACAGTTAAAAGCTAATTAGCATTCCATCCGGTTAAAATCGACCGCTATATATTGGGTATTAAATTGGACCGAAATATTGAATCGTTTGACGTGCGACATTTTCCACGACTTGTTTTTCACCTTTAGGGTATCCCATTGGACTTTAGTTGAGCTTGGCAACAATGCATAGGCAGATGGGTCAATATCGAATCGCGGAGAATAGGAAAAATGTATAAATGTCAATGTCTCACATTGCGCAAAAGGCACGATCCTAGATATTTATGCAAACCTCGGATAGTTATGTGAATTAATTTACGCCAAACAGTGCCTTTCATGACACCGCCTGAGTAAAAGTGAGAGCAACATGAATGATGTCATGGTTTCTGGCAAGATACCAAGAACCGAAACCGGATTTGACTGATCCGGCCGGGTGTTTGATGTTGATGCAGAAACGCGAGCTGCAGTTTATATAGAAACACCACGATTAGCTTTTTGGGTGTACTGAAAGCGTCCTGGGTGCACTCATACCGACTTGGACAAAGGCCTAGATATATGGCCGTACGATGGGTCAAGCCCGATTTGTGCCTGTCCTACAGCCATACAACTAGAGCTAGTCTGGACATAGCCCTAGTTCTATGCCCGTGCGATGGGTCAAGTCCGGTTTGTGCCCGTCCTACAGCCATACAACTAGAGGTAGTCTGGACATAGCCCTAGTTCTATGCCCGTGCGATGGGTCAAGTCCGGTTTGTCCCCGTCCTACAGCCATACAACTAGAGGTAGTCTGGATATAACCTTAGTTAGTTGGCCGTACGATGGGTCAAGTCCGGTTTGTGCCCGTTCTACAGCCATACAACTAGAGATAGTCTGGACATAGACTTAGTTATATGGCCGTACGATGGGTCACGTCCGGTTTGTGCCCGTCCTACAGCCATACAACTAGAGGTAGTCTGGACATAGACTTAGTTATATGGCCGTACGATGGGTCAAGTCCGGTTTGTGGCTGTCCAACAGCCATACAACCAGAGGTAGTCCGGACATAGCCCTAGTTTTCTGGCCGTACGATGGGTCAAGTCCGGTTTGTGCCCGTCCTACAGCCCTACAACTAGAAGTAGTCTGGACACAGCCCTCGTTTTCTGGCCGTACGATGGGTTAAGTCCGGTTTGTGCCCGTCCTACAGCCATACAACTAGAGGTAGTCTGGACATAAGCCTAGTTCTATGCCCGTACGATGGGTCAAGTCCGGTTTGTGCCCGTCCTACAGCCATGCAACTAGAGGTAGTCTGGACATAGACTTAGTTATATGGCCGTACGATGGGTCAAGTCCGGTTTGTGCCCGTCCTACAGCTATACAGCTAGAGGTAGTCTGGACATAGCCCTAGTTTTCTGGCCGTACGATGGGTCAAGTCTGGTTTGTGCCCGTCCTACAGCCATACAACTGGAGGTAGTCTGGACATAGCCCTCGTTTTCTGGCCGTACGATGGGTCAAGTCCGGTTTGTGCCCGTCCTACAGCCATGCAACTAGAGGTAGTCTGGACATAGCCCTCGTTTTCTGGCCGTACGATGGGTCAAGTCCGGTTTGTGCCCGTCCTACAGCCATGCAACTAGAGGTAGTCTGGACATAGCCCTAGTTTTCTGGCCGTACGATGGGTTAAGTCCGGTTTGTGCCCGTTCTACAGCCATACAACTAGAGGTAGTCTGGACATAAGCCTAGTTCTATGCCCGTACGATGGGTCAAGTCCGGTTTGTGCCCGTCCTACAGCCCTACAACTAGAGGTAGTCTGGACATAGCCCTCGTTTTCTGGCCGTACGATGGGTCAAGTCCGGTTTGTGCCTGTCCTACAGCCATAGAACTAGAGGCAGTCTGGACACAGCCCTCGTTTTCTGGCCGTACGATGGGTCAAGTCCGGTTTGTGCCCGTCCTACAGCCATACAACTAGAGGTAGTCTGGACATAAGCCTAGTTCTATGCCCGTACGATGGGTCAAGTCCGGTTTGTGCCCGTCCTACAGCCATGCAACTAGAGGTAGTCTGGACATAGACTTAGTTATATGGCCGTACGATGGGTCAAGTCCGGTTTGTGCCCGTCCTACAGCCATACAGCTAGAGGTAGTCTGGACATAGCCCTAGTTTTCTGGCCGTACGATGGGTCAAGTCTGGTTTGTGCCCGTCCTACAGCCATACAACTGGCGGTAGTCTGGACATAGCCCTCGTTTTCTGGCCGTACGATGGGTCAAGTCCGGTTTGTGCCCGTCCTACAGCCATGCAACTAGAGGTAGTCTGGACATAGCCCTCGTTTTCTGGCCGTACGATGGGTCAAGTCCGGTTTGTGCCCGTCCTACAGCCATGCAACTAGAGGTAGTCTGGACATAGCCCTAGTTTTCTGGCCGTACGATGGGTTAAGTCCGGTTTGTGCTCGTTCTACAGCCATACAACTAGAGGTAGTCTGGACATAAGCCTAGTTCTATGCCCGTACGATGGGTCAAGTCCGGTTTGTGCCCGTCCTACAGCCCTACAACTAGAGGTAGTCTGGACATAGCCCTCGTTTTCTGGCCGTACGATGGGTCAAGTCCGGTTTGTGCCTGTCCTACAGCCATAGAACTAGAGGCAGTCTGGACACAGCCCTCGTTTTCTGGCCGTACGATGGGTCAAGTCCGGTTTGTGCCCGTCCTACAGCCATAAAACTAGAGGTAGTCTAGACACAGCCCTCGTTTTCTGGCCGTACGATGGGTCAAGTCCGGTCTGTGCCCGTCTCACAGCCATACAACTAGAGGTAGTCTAACAAGTAGGCATCTAATAATATGGTTTATGCTAAATGAGGACGGGCGTTGGGTAGAGGGAGGAGGGGGGGGGGTCCCTCCGGATCGGCCAGTGTCCCTCCGGATCCGACAGTGTCCATGAGATAAAATGAATTGTTTGTGTTTTAGGCCGATTTTGTGTACATGATACAGCTATGCGGGATTGGGCCAAGAAACCTTCTGGGGCGAAGACATTGATTGGGGATAAAGTTGCCCCAGGCGCCAGATTGATTGGTTGTATACTCAGGACGGTTTAATCACCCATGACCTGTTGATCTGCAGCTCAGCCTGCTTACCGACTGAGGTAGGGTGGCTCCCCGGGTGTCCGTGCCCATGAATAGTGAAAGTTAAAATTATGAAGATGACTCGTGCGGCCACACAGCATCACATGCAATTACCGTGTGATGATGGTGATTCCCAGGCTGAACAGGCTGGTTGATGCGCCACCAAACTGCCGGTATGGTTTCTGGTTGGTAAGACAAATGTCGAGGAAACTGAAATAAGGAAAACATTCAGGTTTTGCTTTGCGAGCTATTTTGGTTCTGAGCCAAGTCTTCAGGCAGACGTTCTGCGACGCTGGCTTTACTCTCTATTATCCTGAGTCAGTCCGCGTGCACCCAACAAGTGTTAAAACCTTAAGTGCGTCTTACCGAGCTGACGTCAGCCCGTGACGCGATCGTTACTAATGCCTTAGGTAAGGTACAGCACTCTCGTACAAAACGAAACTGCGCATGTATCATTATTGGGACAGATCATGCGATGTGATCCCGTGCTGTGGTTGGTATACAAGTTCCATTTCTGACCTAAACATATGTTATTTGCAGAATTTATGCGACTGTTTTGCAATTATTACAATTCGCATGTAATAAGGCATGTAATCGTCCGCAAAACAAACAAAAGACACTGGTTTCAACATTATTTTATATTACACAAAGAATGTCGCCATATAATAACTTCATTTCGGTTTAAGCTGTTATATTTCTAAATATAGCATGTTTTTCCCAAATGACATGTTGTCAAAATATAAATGTAATTCCTCATAGCATAAGTTTAAAGTAACTGTTAATTGTTTATTTATTACATAATTTAAATACGTTCCTCAGAGGCGCTCAAATCGCAGACGAATAATTACACGGTCATGATGACGTGGCTGGACACGACCTTGGCCAATTCTCAAGGTGACTGGAAGGTAGTGACGTCACACCACCCGATCTTCAGTTGCGACGACACGGGTTCCGTCTTCCAAACGATGTATGACAACGTTCTGCCTATACTAGAGAAGTACAACGCGGATGTCTTCCTCGCAGGCCACGACCACAATTTGCAGGTCGGTTATCTCTGTTAGGTCGATAACGTTCAGCGGGAGCTGGTGTTGTGTACCAGTATAATAGTAGGCTTAGTCGTGCTTCTATATGATGTACCTATGATTAGAGTAAATCAGAAACTCTTCTGTGTGTGGTAAACGTTGTCTTTGTAAACATTGTGTCATGCTTGCATACCAGCGATGTAAGGATTTCAATAAATAAGTCTAATGCTTAAACCAATTTGATATGTCGCGATGCCAATTGCAATTTTATGATTTGTCATGTTGAAATTACTTATTGAAATTACCGCGTTCTATTCATAGCTAACCGTCTTGTTTTTAAAAAGAACATCGGAAAAATGCATAGGTTCTAAACAGTATTATGCAATTTGATATTTCTTTTTCCTAGCGTAACAATACGCAAGATCAGGTATACACAGTCTGGCGTCATCTTACGTAAGGGTACGTAATGTGGCGTTGGAATGTGTAGCCCTTATGGTTCTTTAACCATTTAAGGTTATATTTATGTTATGTCATCTTGCGTAACAATACGCAAGAGCAGGTAATAGCTGTTCCGTTATTGATATGTATATATTTTGATATTTCCTTTTCATAGCTTCTCCAGAAAATCGGAGACCCCAGCTATGTGGACTTCGTAATTTCTGGCGCTGGTGGCGCCCTGGCTGACGTCCAGATCCCGAACTGTGAAGTAGACCTGGAGCTTGGATACGGAATCCAGAAGACGCTGTATGCCCGGGAATACGGCTTCGTGTCCTTCACAGCGACTCCAACCACGCTCCGAATGGACTTCGTCAACGAAAGCAATGTGATCCTACTGAGCTACACAAGGTCAAAGTAGAGGTCAAGGTCATGTCTAAATTAAGAAAATAAAAGTGATAGAGGGCAAGGTTATTTTGCATTTTTAGTCATGCAGACCGTCAAGGTCATGAAATGAAAGGTCATTAAGAAATTCAAAGTCACCTTGTTTTTTGAGTAAATTCAAAAGCAAGGGCAGTTATAAGAGACGTTACTTATTTTTTTGTAAATTTTAATTATTTAACGAGGCTAACAATAGCGCATGCACATGACTACCCCGAAAATGTTACTTGCGAAATTTTGCAATAAAAGACTTGTGACCTGTTTATATGTACTTGTTCGTGCAGACAAGAGTCGTGTCCCCTGAGTGGGGTCAATAAGTATACTGTGATGGAATTCAAGTCATCAAACATAACTTTTATTTTAGTGCTTTTGTAAAAATACGGCGCACGTGGTGGCCTGTTCGCTTTGTCCGGGTAGTTTTCGTAATTTGGCACAGTGCCCGGCGAGAGTTTTTGTTGTTGTTGACAAAGTTGGACTAGTTTCGCACAAGTGTCGAGTTTTGTCATGCGAACCGCCCCATAAATTACTTTCACAAATTTTTGTCATGCGAATCGCCGTATAAACTACTTTCACAACTTTGTTTAAGCCCATACGAAGAGCGTCGTAGGATGTGTGTACACATGTATGTGTGTACACATGTATGTGTGTGTGTGAGGGGAGCGGGGGGGGGGGAGGGTAGCAATAAAAATACACCCTCCCATGCTATGCCCTCGCGCTCTTGATAACCTCCTTGTCGAATAGCGTACGAAGCTAACTTGGGTTTGTCAACTTTATTGTCACTCGGCTCATGTAAATATATTCACAAATACATCCTTCGCATAATAATTGGGGGCCCTCGGTTGGTAATAATAATAATACTAATAATAAAAAGAAAATAATCTTTATTTTAGTACACAATCACAAGAATATAAGACAGATGGGCAAGGAACAGAAGCCAAGGCTTATTCGCACCAGAAAAAAAAACCAGGACAAATGCAAACATGATCAGAAATACTACAATTGACCTAGATACGATATCGATTGGGCCCAATCGTTGCGCTATAATCTTTCTTTCTTTGCAAGAAGGCCAAGCTTAACGTCAATCAAGGTCTCGGCTTCACACCAACGGAATAAGGACAAATCGTCAGTAAATGGGCACATCCAACATGCAATGCATTCTGAGCATTATTGTGGTCCAGCTGTACTCAATGTCAAGATGGCGTTATCGCATGACACGATATCCCATAGACAATGCAACATTCGATATGTTCAAGCACAGGTCACAGAACGCCCGAGAGAACATAACTTATGATGATCAAGCATGTCTTGGTTGTGGTTGGCTGGCAAAGCCGTGTGACGCTGTAAAACTTGCCCCATCAACAATAATGTAAGCGATATCAAAGTCCATCACTATCGCTGTGTGATATCAGTGGCTACCTAAATTTAGCCTGTCCCTGTCCGCCATGCCCCTGCCCCCTAGCCATATGCCCCTGTCCGCATGACGATCGTAGGCGAGTAGTGGGTATGCGGTCTGCAGTTTTTCTGCAGTTGGGGCACAGGCGCCGCAGATCAACTGACACAGGCCGGTGGGTGAGGGGGAAGGGGGGGGGGGGGAGGGTGGTCCGCACCGCCTACACAGAACAAGGCATGTGTCAGTTGATCTTAGGCGCCTGTGAGTTGGGGCTTATAGAACTGGGTGGCCGGAACAGCTCAAGAGGCTGTTCTTAAGCTGCATGACTGTGCTAGAAAGCGTTTTGGTTGCATATTCCGAAGAGGCAATGCAAAATTAAAGTGGCATGTCGAGTTCTTTCCCGCCAAAACTAAGCCAAGGCGAAATTTATATCAAAATTTGCAGAAAACTCGATTGTTTCATTCTATAAATTCAGAAACCTGATAAACCTCGCCGTTTCGGCTGTGGTGTGGCAAACGTGTCTATCCCGGGACACCACAGAACTCCGTCGCGGCACTGCTACTTTTACCAAAGCATCGCGAAGCACACAAACTGATGACGTTTACCACTAAAATGAAAATGTGTGGTAAATTGATATCGCGGGCAAGGCTAAGAGACACTATTTGGCAGTCTGGCATGGGTGGAGTATTGACAAAAGAAATCTTGAATGATTCAAGAACTGATTCTTATTTGTATTTTGACCTCTTTAGTTTTGGCGGGAAAGAGCTCGACATGCAACTTTAACATACAAATGTGGTCACTCGTAACCGAATGGACTTCATGTTTGACCCCGCGTTGGCTCTTACACAGTCGGCAGTCAGTTGTATTAGTTAAATTATTTGAGATTTGTTTTTACTGAATTGCAAACTTTCACCTTGCCTTCTATTTTGTTTTGTCCCACTATGAAATAATATAATGGCTAAATACGGCCGGAAGAGAGGTATATGAAACATTTTACGAGGGAACCAGCCGGTCGAATTCGATGAGACCCTACTCTGGGTTCACTATAGGTCACAACTGTCATCGGGTGGAACATATATATGCCGGAGTCCGTTGAGTGAAAGTCCTGCGAAACCATCGCAGTGAAGTCTCCAAGGTTTCAGCCTTCAATGTGGTGGCACGTACGAAATTAACTATTTATAAAAACCAGAAACAACTTGCTCTAAAAGCATGCATTTGGTACCCCCTGAATGAATCGGCTTTATTTGACAGGAAGAAGATCGAGAGAAGGTGGGGTGGAGGGGGGGGGGGGCGGTGACTACACAGCCCTGATTAGTTTGTCTATACATGCAAAGTATTGCTTTGTATCCGTGCCTTCATATATCCTATTATTGTAACGGGGCGTGAGCGGGAACAGATGGCTTGGAAATAATCTTGTTCGAAACATTCATCTGGAAGTCGAACATACTGTTATCTCTCGCCGCCTTTTTTCTCGGTTACATGTGTGGCTCCTCATGAATGTTTATCGGTCCGATGGGAGGGAAGGGGCTGTTCGAGGGAGGGAGCAGGTGAAGCAGATTGGGGGGGGGGGGAGGCGGGTGAAGGGTCTAGCGGCCCTGTGCGAGGTACGAGGGTGGGACGCCGTGGCTGGAGTAAGGGGTTCAATTTGTTAAAAAAAAAATCCTATCACTGAATACGGCTTCTATAGATATATGAACTGAACTGATTATGTCAACCACCGTTGCTGCAAGGGACAGCTAATCAGTTGACTTCGATACATTTGCGCAGAGCAGGTGAGTGATTGGCCTACCCACGATGAATATTTGCGTACATAGGGTTGGTTTTTAATTTTAATTCATTAATGATTTGTGCTACGTTTTTCTTGTATGTTATTTAGTTATGAATAAATATGCATTTTCTTTCAATTAGGCCGTCGGCAATTTTTCACTTATTCCCTCCCATTTTTTCAATATGTTGGCTTAGGTTCGCATTTTGAAAGCATCGTGCCATTGTCACATATATTCATGTCAATATTACATACATCGTGCAGTATATATGGATATTGTACTTAGAAATCTGTAATTATGCACTCAGGAATTGAGTTATACGTCATGGCAAACTTTGCGGATGTGGTCTGTACCCTGAGAAGTTTTGGCAAGTTATTTACGGAAACAAAGTTGCCGAAAAACTGTGTTGATATCTGCCGCGCTTAATAACATCAGGGACTAAGGAAAGCATGTCGTCATGATATGAGATACGCCGACTGTCTAAGCTAAAGATTTGATAGGGCTATCAGTCAAAGCGGCTAATATTAAAACAAAATATGAACATACGAGCCAGCGGGTTCGCAGTAACTAATCTAATCCGATTAGTTGTATAATCACAGTTTACGATCCAGGATCTTTGTTAAAAAATGATGATCGTCGGGAGAACAACATTTTTCAGTTCGAACGCACCACCTAACGGTCCATTGTCTGAGGCTCTACCGGCAAGGGCGGATCCAGGTCCGGCCCCCCCCCCCCTCCCCCTTTTTGATGAAAATGCCGTTTTTCAATGCAAAATTTGGGCCAGACGTGGACCCTCCCCCTCCCCCCCCCCCCCCCTCCTGCCCCTTTGTGGAGGAAGAACGCTATTTGAGGCGGCGTGGACACCCCCGCCCCCCTCCCAAGCTTGGTCGCAAGTTTGGATTCTCTTTTCAAATTCCTGGATCCTGCCCTGTACCGATGGAACTAACCGGGATTCATAACACTCGGTCGCGTGTGAATGTGCCTTTCTGCGCACTCACCAAACCCTTCCCCGCCAACATTGTTGCAATAGCACCGTTATAGCCCAAGTGTGGCAGACTATCGGTCCAAAACCACCCGCTGACCTGCCGGTCCAAAACCACCCGCTGACCTGCCGGTCCAAAACCACCCGCTGTCCTGCCGGTCCAAAACCACCCGATGAATAGCAAGTTAGCAATCTATGGCTGTAGGCCAGGAAGCTGGATGCCTGGACTGATTTTGCACACGCCAGAACGAACATCAGTGGTATTAACAAAAGGGCAACTTACAACCAGATGAGGCATGGCGGCAGAATCCAGCGTTCCGAGGGTAGGCAGAGAGAGAAGATGGGGCGGAGGGGTCACTGTATATAGTTAGGCATAGATATTTGTTCCGCCCAAGCGCCCACTTTTTTCGTCTCCTCTTGCTCTTTCACCGGAGCTGAGACTGAGATTGTGTGAGGTCATCTGAGACTGTAAAATAGTCCACTATATAAATTTCTTTATTCTCAGGTCACGATTAGGGGGGGGGGGTGGGTAATACATTTTTCGTGATCCGTAATCGTACCTAAAATTATTATCGTGATCGGGAACTGGGGAGAGTTATTTACGTGATTCGTGATCGAAGTAATTCTCGGGATCGTGATTCGGGTAAAACTGCAAATCCGTAATGAGTGATTTGAAACCATTGTTTTCGTGATCCGTGACCTCCGTTTCACTTGTGATCGTCATTTGCAATAGTTATTATCGTCATTGTGATATGCGACTTTGCAATGCGAATATTTAGAGTTTAAATGATTTGCACTACGTGCTTTTTATAGTTTCAATGTAACTCACCGGTAAATCTAAGCTTAACTTGCACATGTTTTACGAATATGTACTGTTATGTGTATGTGTATTTTGGGCCTGATGGGCTTGAAAACTCACTCTCATATAGACACCAAGTACGTGTTTGACTGGGCCATAAATATGCAAATATATACCTTTGGGTAAACACGTTCCATTTTAAGGATGCTCAGCGTACATCGACCCCACCTGCTCGAAACTAGGACAGCGGCGCATGGAAGGAAATGTTGGTGTTTTAGGCATCCTGTGCGCGCATTGAGGTTAATTTAGATTAAGAAACCTCCCGGGACAATCAAATGGGGATAGAACAAACTAAAAGGACCTTTCTTTTATGTCTATGATTATGTATGTGTAAGTATTACCCGAATGTGAGATGAAACGATAATAAATTTCTATTAACTCGACCCCACCCCGGTCCTCTGCCGTCTGCCATTCCCTTCACGATCATGACATACGAGGTGTTCACGAAGTGTTTTAGTTTTCAAACCACGCCTTCACATCGACAAAACCTGCATTTGCACACCGTGTGCCTTGCCTTTTGGTGGTCATGACAAACCAAACATTTACATGGTATTTCAAGGTCTTTCTCGGTCATGATAAACCAAACATTCACACCATCTGCCGTACCATGATATAACCCCGGGGAGGGAGGAGGGCGGGTACTGAATACATTGCTGGGTTTGGGGGGGTTCGCGGTATTTTTTATCGGCAACCCGCTCTGAAAACGCACATTTTCAGAGCCCCCCCCCCATGTCACAAGTTTTAAAATATCCGCTCTATCAGGGTATCTTTTTCATCATAAATGTCCTCTCTATTGAGCTATATTTTTTATCACAAACACCCACGGACCCCCCCCCCCCCCACCAGATTTGTATAATAGTGCCTCCCCCCGGGCATTTCACATGGTTTCCCAAACTATCTCCTGCTCATGACAAACTAAGAATTCACGTCGTCTGTCAAAACCCTCTCACGCTCATCACAAACAATTATGCCTTCATGTCATTTGCAAAGCCCTCGGGCGGTCATTGCAGACCGATCATTCTTATTTGTCAGCCAAACCCTCTCATGGCCATAAAAAACAAAGCATTCACATCGTCTGCCATGCATTCTCACAGTCATGACAAACGAAGCAGTCACATCGTCAGCCAATCCCACTCATGATTTAGAAAAACCAAGCATTCACATAATTCTGGCATGCTTATCATTTTCATAAAGGTATATTTATAGGGCAATTACAGATCAAACTTGGGGAGGGGGGGGGTTCTTCGGCTTGACTAGGGGGGGGGGGGGAGCTTAAACCGCAGTCGCTCTCGCTGGATCCGCCTCTGCGTTTGATCTTGCACCAAGGCCCGGGGTGCCCACCCTCACTTGTGGGCCGTCCAGTACTGCGGATACTAAGGCACCCATAGCGATGCTAACAACATTCATGTCGCGTTTGCAACCGTCATTGAACATCAGCTTTGGTTGTCCGGTTGGCCTTTTGCCGGCGGTAAGCTCGCCATTGAGCATATAATTTGAAATGCGTTCAACTTGAGGAAAGTGCCCCAACCAGCTAAGATATGTCACGGCAAGAGCAAGAATAGTTGGTAGGCTGTCCTTGGCTATACACTTCGTCCTTAGTTACCTTTGCCACTTCGTGCATTATGTCATATCTATCGCACATCCACCGATCCGGATTGTTATTTTCTTAGTAACATTCCGTCAAATAATCATGGATGAAAGAGATTCTTCGTTCTATGTAGCGAGCGGTATTCACACTTCTGGGTGCCGGAAATATTTGCAATAATAGATATGCAAACGATGCATTTATCATAACTCATATCACCGTCATCAAAGGCTCTCCAAAGCAATATACATTACAAGTTTAGCTCATGAGACAACTAAACCTGTTATTTAATATTGGTTTATTGCACAAACCCTCGTAATGAATGCATTAATTGTGAACATGCAATTTGGGTAATACAACTGGGTATATATTCACCCCAATGACCGATGAATGAGGATTTTAGAGAATCAAGACGATATTAAGCTCTTTGTATTCGCTTGGAAGGACGAAATCGTTGTCTTAGCTGTTTAACTTTGCTTTGCTCCGTAGACATTAACGTGAACAAAGTGTTATCATACCAGCATTGTGGTTATGCCATCTGCTGTTGATTTCTGATGTAATCGTGGTTTATGGCAGAAGTAGCTAGGTTATTGCCATATATAACCCTATTACTACGTCCAAAACGAGATTTATTGTTTCTTTTTTATTTTGTACTAAATGACAATTTATGTGGCGAGCACCAGAACATTTCAACTGTCATACTGTCAATGGCATAAGCTGTCACATTATGGCGTACACATTCTTTTGAATTACTAAGGTTATACATGAAATCAAGTCTGCTTATTTACGTGATCTGTGATGGGCACCTTATTTCCGTGATCGTGAACTGCCATGATTCTTATTTCGTGATGCGGGATTTAGGAATTTTATTTGTGTGATCCACGGTGAAACACCTATCTTACCCCCTTTCACGATAAATTAAATGGAGAACTTCCTGTACACAATGGAAGGAACGGATACATGATTCCCAGTTTACAGTAAAATGAAAAGTTAATTCCCGAGGAACGGAAATACCCCTTGCTCCACACCCCCCCCCCCCCCCATCTTGCTGCTCGTAACCATGCACTGACGTAACGTTACATTACAACAAACAATTTACCTCCATATGATTTGCCATGACTGTCCGTATCTATTTTGGATGCATATGGTTACAAAATAATTATCTCTCGGTGCTGACGCAATGGCGAATTATTCTCTCGTCGATACTACCGACACACGGTACCGATCCAAATGGCGCTCTATTCGGGTTACAACGATTTTGTTATTGTTTGGGCGTATACATTCGGTTTATACCGCTTTGTCAACGTTGTTTGGGACTAATTTGACCGTGTATGGAATCAATGCGTGTAGTGCAGCCTCATTACTGTGAGTTTAAGCTATGGTGTTGTATATCTTGATTTACAACGGCGTCTAGTTTAGCAATACAACTCGTTCTATCTTAAACGACAGTGTCAGTGACAACGGGACCGCCCCGACACTGCGACTCCAAAGTTGAATAGAACATGTTGTCAAAATTTGCTACCATCGCCATGAGGAAGTAGAACACGTTGTATCATTAATGGCTTTGTTTGGGTCGTAAAACTACTAAACGATGCATTGGCGGGCAAACAATTGATGTGCATATGAACTATGAAGCAGAACCTACTTCCAAGCTACGTACAGTGGATGGTATTTGAAAAGATATATGGAGAAAGTAATAAATCTTGTAGTGTTGTCGACACTAGCGTGGCTTGACACGTCGATTTGTGTTCATGATATATCTCTTCAACTCTATGTAAGCCGCAATAACATCACTTGGAAACAAAGATGAAATGTACAGGGGGTTTATGCAACTCATTGTTTACCTCCTTTTTCTGGCTGGCTCTAGGTCCGTTTCCGCAGGAGCAGAAGCCGCATCGGCCATACCGACTCGAATAGAAACCGTTGTACCCCTATAGCCTCCGTTGTAACCCGCATAGAGCATCATTTGGATCGGTACCGTGCGACAAGGGAGTTAGATGCCCAAGCGATCTGTAATGGGGCAAAGAGCCGATCATCTAGAATCGGGTTATTGAACGAAAGCGGTCTGCCCTCACTTACAGACCGCCGCCAGTTTCAGATCGCTGTTAAATATGCCCAGTGCGCCCTAGGCGCAACCCCATCCTATATCACATCTAGACTCCCATCCAGGTTGGGTTCCAACAGAATGACGCGAGGCAACAATGCCAATCAATTCCGCACCATCCATTGTACAACCAATAGTTACTTATCTAGTTTCTTCCCCGCAGGTACACGAAGGTGGAACTCTTTGCCGCGTGCACTGCGTAGTTGCCAATCTGTTAGCCAATTTCGATATCTGTATTGCTCTCTGTATACCATACGTCAAAACAAGATAAGGGTTTCAGCAATTTAAACAAACATCTGTACGATAAACTATGCAACGAAAGCCCCTACTGTTCATGTGGTGCTGTTAGTCAGACTGTTATGCATTTCTTTCTCGACTGTTCTAATTATAACCGCGAAAGAGAATGTTTAATCGGCAGTCTTATTAGAATAACTCATGACCTCAATCGAAAAGATATTGTACATTTAATCCTCTACGGCCACGAGCGTCTTACTGAAAACTCTATTATAATTGACGCCATATCTACATTTGTTGCATCTACTCATCGTTTCAGATATCAATAATCTGTCTGGAGTAAGCCTTTAAGTCTATCCCTCTTCCCTCTTCCTGTCTCCTTTCATGTACCGTTATATGTGACCAAACTTGCCTCGCCATTGTACCATTGTACTATTGCATATTTTGTTTTACATTGTAACATATTGCTTTTCATTTTTTTTTAGGAGGCCCCATGTTCCTAGCCTATGCTATTCGGGGTATCCTCGTTAAATAAGTATGTTTAAACCAATGGGGCAATGCGGGGTGGGGGGGGGGGCATAACTCTAAATTTAATGTTTTAATGACAGATGCGTACCGTGGTATTTACCAAACACCTATTACAGCATATTTATTTCCCCGGATTACACTTGCCGTCAACCTGATTTTACGCTTTGGAGGTTCACTTATTACGTTTTCACGTCGAACCTGAGTGTTTTCGCTTCCACTTTCGCGTTTTACACCATACCGGTGTCGGTGTGCATGATAATCAGCTTTTTTCGTTCCACAAAGTAAAGATCCGCCCCGATAGCACAATGGGTTAAAGCGCTCCCATTGACGCGATATGACCATAATTGATTTCCGCGTCCTGAATATACAACCAACCAATCATGTGGGGTTCAACGGTGTGTGACATCATCTATGTTTGTTGCAGAAAAGCAAAACGCCATGGGGAGTGTTACTATAGCTACTGTGACCTTGACCTTGCTGTCACTGATTAGCGTATCAGGTAGGCGGCACTCTGCAACGAAAGTAACTATCGTATTATACTGTATACAAAATGCATGTGTCAAGTAAACATTTACAGAGAGCGTCTGCAGCTCAGTTTTGTAGAAGCAGAGTGGTTAGAGGTTGGCGCCCTCTTACCTGCATCAGGGTCAAGTCAATTAATTAAAATGCATCGAGGAAGTTTCCTGACCCAGTCAGCCCCCATGAGCACAAATCTGGCCTACAGATCTTTTCATTTTTACGTCTGTAGTAGATATGGATAATATTTTACTATTGGCATTAATTATAGCATTATATACGATTTTGTAGCCGTGAATAAATATTGCTTACAAAAAAAGATAAATATCATATATAAATATATATATTTACGCACGTCACGACAGCACGTCACTGAAATAAATGTTAAAATCATGCACCGTCTAATCGTCACCCCCCCCCCCCCACCCGCCTTCCCCCCCATCCCCCCCCCCCCCTTCCGTCCCCCTGCCCCCTCCCCCCTCCCCACCCTTAACCACACCCCTCGCTCTCCCTGGACGGTCACCCTGGGCAGTGGGTCAGCAGGGACTCATCGCCATCGGAGACTGGGGAGAGCCGATCCTGAACATCCAGGCACGGGTGGCGGACGCCATGGCCATCTACGCCGAGGGATTCCAGCCCCAGCTGATCCAGACGTGTGGCGACAACTTCTACCAGAACGGGATTCATTCCGTGGACGACTGGCGGGTGGACGAGTGAGTCCAGGGATCAGATATTCCATTCAGTGGATTACAGTGATTACATATACATGAAATATACGCGGAGATATATCTTATGACGATGTGTCTCATCTCTTGTATTAACACGTATTCTGGTAAATAATAACAATAATAATAATAATAATAATAATACATGTAATTATGTCCAACATGGGTAGTATATTGATAAAAAAAAAAGTTTTGCAACGTTAAAACTTTTTTTATGGAGGATAGTCGATTATCGATTATCCTTGCACCATTGAACTATATGTCCCACGGTTTTAGCCCCACATTGTATATCAACCAATCCGGGAGTAGCCCTTCCCGTTTCCGGTCAGAGTCAGAACAAGGTGGACATTTCTGTTTCATTTCAATCCGTAATAATCAGTAGATATATATATATATATATATATATATATATATATATATATATATATATATATATATATAGGCTAAAGTTATAGATATATTAAAATATTACCTGGGTATATATGTACATGTAGTTACAGATATAATAATTACATATATACTTTGAGATATAATAGTTATATATACAGTTAAATATAGATATAGTGGCAGGACCCGGGGACCGATCGCCCGAGTACCGCAGAGGGTGCCTCCCTGGTGTAGTGGTTAGCGCACTGGACCGCAGATCAATAGGTCCTGGGTTCGAATCCGGGCTCGGGCACCTAATCTGGGGCATGTTTCATTCCTTCATCCTTCATCGTCTCGGGAGGTTCCTTGGCCCAATTTAGCCTGTATGTGCACAAAAGTGGCCTAAAACACCAACATTCCATTCCATTCCGAGTACCGCAGAACCGGCATTGCGTGCTAAAGGCCTGCACATGTACACCGCATGAATACGCAACGGCCGTTCTACGGTAGTCTAAGTCTGGCGGTTTAAAGCATATGTATATATGTTGATGAAATTATATATAATGTGGGGCATCTAATTTTCTCACTGAAGTTAATCATTGTATCTGCTGACGACATAAGGAGTTCTATTCTGCTGAAAGAACTGGGTTATCTATTGTATTGGCAGATTGGGTCACTTTGTATACCAAAGTCAAAAGACCCTGTATACCAAAGTCAAAAGGTCAATTTTTAGACTGAAGGAAGTCGGTCATTTTGACAGTGATATCACAAGCTCGCCTCTCCCGTGCCAGACTGTTTTCATTGGCAGTGTCATGTGGGTATAGTTTAGACTAAGCATCTTCTACTCCGTTATTGGTATTCACCAGCATAAATATAGTTGAAATATTTGTTCACCCGATCCAGGATAATGAGAGGAGGGAGTGGGGGGTGGGGGGGGCGGCATTTGGATAGGCGGATGGGCCAGACTAGAACATCTTACGACTGGGGAAGGAGGACGAGTAGGATGCGATGTGGATCCTCAAACAAATGGTGGGGCCCAGTACATGAAAAGGGGGATGGGGAGGGGGAAGGGGGCGGTCCACACCAAAGATGGCCTTCACTTGTCATTGAAACCTGGCATACTCGCCCAGCAAAATTGTCTTTTGGGAGGGAGGATCTCCCCTCTTATCTATACCTACTCCTAGATATATTACTGCGCTTAGCTGAATTTTTTTTTTGCAAACTTAAATCAGACAAGAAAAAAAGTTATTAAATTAATGGAGAATGTCTTGTTTTTTTTTTATCTCCTCACAGATTATGGCGCTATATGTACAACCAATCCTCTCTCGTCAATCTGCCCTGGTATATCGCGGTCGGTAACCATGACTACGGCCTTGGGATCGGTGAGGAATGGGTGCAGGTCGAGCTGAGCACTGTGGAACCTCGTTGGATCTTCCCTAACCTCTGGCACGATTACTACGTCTACCAGAACGGTGCTTCCATCCACATGATCGTCATCGACTCAGGTCAGTCGGAGAGATTTTAACACATATGTTGGACAGTGAATTACTCGTATTTAAAACTGAGCGGAAATAAGGGGCCATTGAGTTCTCTTTATATTTAAACATCATTTATTTAACGAGGTTCCCCGTAGGATAATATCCTTATAGAATTTCTATCGCGTTTTCTATGAAAATTCAAACGTTTCCCATAGAATTTCCAAACAATATTTGGTATTTTAATATATTCGGACGGGCGGCGGAGGGGTGATATCTTGCAAGATTTTTCGTTTCACCGCTTCATTAATAATACGAGAGAAAAGAACCCTATTTTATCATATTACAATATATCCCAACCAACGCCATTGATTATTGAACAAATATTAAAAGACAATAAAAACGATTCTTATATTTTAGTAGCAGAAATCGGTATGCGTGATTCACAATAGATCGTTTTCGTTCCAGAGGCACTCAAATCGCAGACGAACAACTACACAGTGATGCTGACGTGGCTGGACACGACCTTGGCCAATTCTCTAGGTGATTGGAAGGTGGTGACGGCGCATCACCCGATCTTCAGCTGCGGAGAAAAAGGGCCAGTCTCTGGCTCCATGTACGACAACCTAATCCCGATCCTGGAGAGGAACCAGGCGGATGTCTATCTCGCCGGCCACGACCACAATCTCCAGGTCGGATATCGCCAAGTATTTTCTTCTGTTTACTTTTTTTAGGCGGTTTTCCTTTTGTTCGAGTTGCATGTCAGGTATTTAGGCAAAGATACAGGATATTGAAGTGAAAAACAAAGACGAGGGGAAGGGACTGGCAGGGGGAAATAAGGAGGATGGGATGGGCTTGGGAGGGGGCAGTGAAATCTAGTGCAGTATAGGTAGTGAAATAGGGAGGGGGCTTCAGTAACAAACAGGATATAAGGGGGTCAAAGTACATTTTACATTAAGAAAGAAGATCTTCGCTTAAGCAACAGGAAAAACAAGAAGGTATGGGGCAGGGGGTCTAGACGCAGCGGACCCCCTAATTTTACCCTCGTGTCCACATAACGGGCCTGATTTTGCCCTCGTCTGCACATAACGGGCCTGATTTTGCCCTCGTCGGCACATAACGGGCCTGAACAAGCCATCGCTTTATTTCGATAAATAAACCAACAATCCATTCAGAAATTGTCGTTTAACAGCTTCTGCAGAAGACTGGCGACCCAAGCTACGTGGATTTCGTCATTTCCGGTGCTGGCGGCGCGCTGAGTTACAGGGAGATCGCCAACTGTGACGCGGACCTGGCTGCCGGCTGGGGGATCCAGAAGACGCTCTTCGCCAGGGTCTACGGATTTGTGTCCTTCACCGCGACCCCTAGCGGCCTGCGCATGGACTACATCGATGAGGACAATAACCTGGTGCTGAGCTACACGAGGACCAAGTAGAGGTCGTGTGGTGAATTCGGTCAAAGGTCAATCAACAAAAGGTCAAGGTCAAACGACCGAAGCTACTTTTGAAATAATAAACAGTTAAACGAAATTTATGGTGCGTGGTTTTTGTACGTATGAATTAAGATCAATTATCACAGTGCTTGCGAGACGCCGAGAGAGCAAACATACCCTTGTTCGTTGGACTTCGGCGAGGTGTAAGGCTATCCAGCAGGGCATCTATTGTATGCTGGGCTTGCCGTATTCGTAGGGTCGAGTGCTTTTCGTTAAGTTCATAGCTCGGGTCTCAATGTGAAAGTCGTGCAAGGGCGGATCCAGGGGGGGGGGGGGGGGGTGGGGGGTCCAGGGAGTCCGGACGCCCCCCGCCCCTTTGAATAAAAAATTGGTGGACCCCCCCCCCCCCCCCACGGTCGAAATGTTATGATCCCCCACCCCCTTTTAAATTTCCTGGATCCGCCCCTGGTGGTGTGAAAAAAAACTACATCTAGTTATTATTCGTTTGCTGCCTACGTAAATAGGTAAATGGCGGTGTACGCTGGCGTTGGGGATTCCAAATGGCGCCCAAATGAGTCATTTGCCCTTTGATGAAACTCGCCAAAACCACTTTAACCACTTTAACATTTGCACATTGGACAGTTTCCCAGCAACTATGGTATTAGGCATTTGAATTTCAATGTAATTCCGCAGTAATGAGTCAGACTACCTACAGGCTTACTACAGCAACTTCACTGCTCAAAGGAATGCGTATTTAGTTAGGTAAGCGCTAAGCCGCTGTTAAACACTTGATAATATATACACAGCTGTCATAAATTGGCGATTTGTAAACAGAACCTTGAGTAAGCCGAAATCCTGTCAATACCAAACCTTCCATCAAGGCTCCGAGTTATTTGTACCCCTGACCCCAGTCAGTAAACAAAATATATCGATCTGGCCCCAAGCACGTTCGTTGTTAGGAGGCAGCAGATGGCATGTCGTCAGCATAAGACCAAAGAGTGCATGCAATATGGCACAAACGTAAGTTTGGTATGATCATTAAAATTGCTCGGTCGCCTACTCTCTGATTTTCAGATTATTTCCCGATTGTTATGCAAGTATGCAAATCTGGGGTGGGGAGGGAGGGGGGGGGGGGTCGGCGGGTGCCTCTTGATGCCTAAGAGAGCTGACATTTGTGGCAAAATATACCAATATATAGAGCGGACATGTGTAATGAAAAGATAAAAGTGGTATTTTAGTACTTGAGACCGGGGAGGAGGGTCGACTCTGAAATTGGCCGTCCATAGAACCGGTTTACCGTGAATATAGAATAACCAGACCGCGTCTGCATGCAGCGGCGACATCAATGGAACAGAGAGCGTATTTTGGAAGTGAAATACCGCTTTCGAACGATCGATGTTGAGGATGAAAAAGAGGGTTTATCGCGGAACCCTCCCAAACCCAGCATTGCATTAAGTACCCCCCCCCCCCACCCCCCGCCTGGGTTAATAATCAATCCCTGTCACTTTTACTGTCAGCCAATTGACGTTATCATACCGGATAACATGTTGATTTATCACTGCAAAGCGAACTAGTTCTCTATTACACATGTGTTTGTCACTGCGCGCGAACGTATTGGCTTCGTCTTCGTGCACATTTACTTCGTAGCTGCTAGATGGCGCTGCACAGCGCGCGCCATAAAGCAACGTATATGAAGAGCAACCTCTGGTTTTCTATCATGTATACACTCTTTGCAGTAGTGTCTTGTACGATGCCGTTATGATTTAAAGTTTTAAACCAGTTGTCTGTTATATTGGCCGATATTGAGTGGTGTTTTACGCCGGCTGTTTGCAGGCATGGGTTACAACTGCGCATAAAACAGTTATTGCCACGTGTCTGGTATTGTAACGAATCCCTAGATTCAAAAGCACGGTACGAGAAACGAACCCCGACCGACAAGTTGTTGTAAAGTGATTTTCGCAGTGCCATACCGCTTCCGCCCCTGCACACCAATGTCATTTGTTCTTAATAGTTGGCTCGTAATTTAAGTTTGGTAGATATTGGATCTATATGATTGATGAATGGAAAAAATGGTTCATCAATGAACTGCTGCTCAATTGAGTGATTGAAAAACCAGGAGCAAACACTTCTTCGTTCTTTATTTCCATGTATTCTGATTACAAAATCGTGCATTTCGCCAGCGTAACTGTTGCTTCACTGTCAAACCGTTGAAGTGTAACAGGATTATCCGAATGCATGTTTAATTATTTAGGTAATTAATTATGGTTATGGATTGAATCTACTTCCTGAGGCGGACACGGAAAGTTTTCCATCTCTCGACTATCATGGTCTACCATTTATTTAATGGTTAACCCAACGTATGACGCATAGACAAAATCCTTTACAGGGTGATTCGTGATGCTATTTACACAACTATATTAAATTGATATGTTATGTATCTTAAGATACTCCATTATGCCAGTGTATACTGTATTTCACAAATTGACTTATTCCAATTGAAATTCCTTCCATCTATGGTTTTTTGGAGGACGTCATTTGCGATTATTTATCTTGAATGATAGTTAACATAATTAACATAATTAATGTCAGTAAAATACCAATCAGGGAAGGAATCTACGGTTGTAATTAAAGCCGGTTATTTGTGGCAGTGACGTCAGCATGATGTTGAAGCGTATGTGGGGGGATGGACTGTGTGTATGTGGGTGGTGGGGGGGGGGGCAAGTGACCCCCAGTGATCAAATACTCTGAGCGGTGAAATTGTGTGTTTGACGGGGGAAGAGGGGGGGGGGGGCAAGAACTTGCCATCGAGAGTCGGAGATACAGACAGATATACGAATGTGAACGGTTGTAAAGACGACCTCATAATATCGCTGTGGCGTTCACCCACAGGTCACGGTTGACTTCCTCTTCGGATATTTGACGTCGCATCATCGATATTCTACACTTCTTACACATATATATCTAAATTATTTTACAGCATACACGAAACCCTTGCAAAATAAGTCTTTTCTTTGTCCTGTACATAGTACAGTGTATGAATAATTACGTACCTCATATAATATACAATACATTACATTACACCATCTACATATCTAACCAGCGTGGTTAGCATTTGAACATATCATGGGCCAATTTATTCATCTCATGAAAGCACCCGATGCCAGAAGGCAATAGTTACACTTTCATGTTCATGTCCAATGACATGTGCTTTCTGAAGGAAAATTAATTCAAGTCTCCATGATAAAAGGTTATATCGAATCTAATTTTTTACTGAACATTATTGTTTAAATGTATAATCAGTCAACCGCGAGCACTAGAATACTTCCCAGTAGAGTTAAGTGTATAGTTCTCTAAGCCATACAGTGACCATCAGGGGTCGTCAGACAGCCAAATCTTCGGACATCTATAAGTAACCATGGCTCGATCCATTTGTCGTATGCCTTACATTGTGCTATATTCACCGTCTGTTTTTTTTTCGCGATGCCACAAAACAACGTGGATTGCTTTAAAATGTGAAGACTTTCTATGTATTCTGTAGACACGGGCGGATTTAGGATTTTTGGGAGATTGATGGGTGAAAAGGATGTTGTATTCGCCATTATTAAGGCGCAGCAGGGCCATTTTTACCCAAAAATGTACGTAGTCCTAAGTAGCTAGGGGAGACCTTCTCCTAATGCCTCCAGTCCCGCATAGCCACTGTGGAACAATGGAACAATGGAATTCTGCCCATGGCCAAGTTTAGGCCACATGTGCATACAAATGGTTGAAAATACCGATATTTCCGTCGCTTTTTCTCAGACACGTGAAGTTCCACAAGAGCACGTATGGTGATGTGATGGACGCGGAAATGTACCGATACTAGCTATAATAACCAAAGATTAACAGTTTCTTTCGTACTTTTATCACACAAAAGAGTAATGATTGCATGCGAATTGTTTCATGCCAGAATAGCGCGAAGCCCGATGTCTTGAATTAACACTGTCATTATTAACACGTGGCATCATTAACACGTGGCATCATTAACACGTGGCATCATTAACACGTGGCATCATTAACCGTTATGCTATGTGACGTCATCCTAAGTATGATGTTCTCGGACGTTATCAAAAGAGCCATATTATGTGATATGATCCCACATCTTTGACGTTATCCCAAGAACCATATAATGTGACGTCATCCTAACTGCCATGTTCATAAGACATCATCCTAAATTGCCACATTCCTAGGCTATGACGTCATCGTAACGGTCATGTTCATAGGACGTCATCCTAACTGTCATATTCCTAGGCTATGACGTCATCGTAACTGTCATGTTCATAGGACGTCATCCTAGCTGTCATATTCCTAGGCTATGACGTCATCGTAACTGTCATGTTCATAGGACGTCATCCTAACTGTCATATTCCTCGGCTATGACGTCATCGTAACTGTCATGTTCATAGGACGTCATCCTAACTGTCATGTTCCTAGGCTATGATGTCATCCTCATTGCCGTGTTTCTATGGCGTCACCCTGAGCGCCATCTCTCAGTTTGTCAGTATCCCCGCGACATTTCGCGACATGATCTCTGCCACATCGCTTCATCGCTTTACAATAGCATCGTGTCTTTTTGACACACAGACAGACATAAATGTTAACATTTGCTGACGTCATCCTCCTGGCGTCGTCAGTTGCTTGGTGATAGGCAGCGCGTTGCCATAGAGGACTGGCGCGTTGATGACGTCATCCTGCAGGCGTCGTCAGTTGCTTGGTGATAGGCAGCGCGTTGCCATAGAGGACTGGCGCGTTGATGACGTCATCCTGCAGGCGTCGTCAGTTGCTTGGTGATGGGCAGCGTGTTGTCATAGAGGATTGGAGCATTGATAACGTCAACCTGCAGGCGTCGTCAGTTGCTTTGTGATTGGCAGCGCGTTGTCATAGAGGACTGGCGCGTTGATGACGTCATCCTGCAGGCGTCGTCAGTTGCTTGGTGATAGGCAGCGTGTTGTCATAGAAGACTGGCGCGTTGATGAGGTCATCCTGCAGGCGTCGTCAGTTGCTTGGTGATGGGCAGCGTGTTGTCGTAGAGGACTGGAGCGTTGAGCAGGATTCCCATCCCGCCGAAGAGACACGTGGCGATGTAGATCCAGAGCAAGAGGCGGTCGATGACCAGGGCCATGTAGCGCCACTCCTCCTTGACCTGTAAGTCAAAGATATATATATATATATATTTATGTATGCAGGCGGGTCGTGTGTTGGAATACCACAGGACCGAAGCTAGGTTGATAGGGAAAAGAATTACAAGCATGTGTGGTAGGAAAGGTCACAAAAAAAAAAAAAAAAATGCTTAGTGACGGTTAAATTGACCGCATCAAAGGTAGGGTTCAAAAGGCCCCGCACAGCATAGTCAAGAAAAATCTGATTATCCCAGATTTAAATGAAACAGGAAAATAAAAGCGTCCACTTGGTTCTGACTTTGACCGGAAATGGGAAGAGCTGGTCCCCGATTCGTTATTATTATTGAATGAAAACGACATAGATTTAAGTCGCGAGACCTAGACTACAAGCCGCCACGTGTTGATGCGGTGTACAGTTGTAGGTCCATGAATGGCGAGGGCGGTTCTAGGGTATTTAGGCCACCGGCCTCCCGGTACCTGCAAACCGCCATCATCGTTATCGTTACCATCCCCGCGCCTGCAAACCGCCATCATCGTTATCGTTACCATCCCCGCGCCTGCAAACCGCCATCAGCATTACAACGCAACGGCGGTTTGGTTGGTTGGTTGTATATTCAGGACGATTTAACCACCTTTGGTCATATCGCGTCAATGGGAGAAGGAAGATAGAGTGGAGCCATGTCCCCGGCGGTAACCCCCTACTCTTTGCCAAGAAGGACATGGAATCTTTATCCTGCGACCCCACAGACATGGCCACAGCGGGGCTCGAACCACCGATCCACGTGCCGTTAGGCTCTCAGGTGACCAGAGCACTCAAGGCGAACGCTCTAACCCACTGAGCTATCGGGCCGGTCCCCCAACGGCGGTTTGGAAGTATTTGTTGTCAATACATTCCCTCTGCCAACGAGAGGCTGCCAAGCTTACCCGTGTAGAATCGTCATCAGTGTTGAGATGACTGCTTATATAGTTGATCCCATTTAGAGCTTTTTCGATGTTGGGCGGATAATGTTCCCGTTGTCGGGCCGCGCATGCGCGACAAAAGTTATTGAGGTCCACGTTGACGCCGGCCGCGCGAAACCCCAGGAAAGTACTTTGCATATCCTCGATTTCATCTCGCACGCGGATTGGCTGAAATCGATGGGTGTACGGGTTCTCGTATTTGGCGAGATCAGTGTTCTCGTCGGCGAATTCCGCCCCGAAGACGTCGTCGTGTTCGGGCTGTTCTCCTATTGGTTCATCCGGTCTGCGCATGAGCAGAAGCCGGGGGAGGAAATTGAGGAAAGTGACTTTCATCCACCCGGCCATCCGATTGGTCGTTGAGGACGTCCGGTAGTTAACATTGAGGATAACTACGGAAAAGAACACCGAAATGGTGACGAGCACAGTGGTGAAGAGGAGGTATTTGCCCAGGAGTGGGAGCCTCAGAGACGTGGCTGGGACTAAGTCCATCAGCAGCAGCTGGAAGAGACTGAGGGAGAGCAGTATGGAGATGCAGATGGATATTTTCTCGCCGCAGCCTGATGGTAGGTAGAAGGCTAGCGCGGTCAGCATGTTGATGCAGACGCAGGGGATGATGAGGTTGATGGTGTAGTAGAGGGTCTTGCGGCGGATGGTGACGGTGAAGGTGACGTCGGGGTAGGGTTCCTTGCAGCAGGGGTAGAACTTGATGTTCTTCTTGGCCGGTACGGTGATGATGTCCCATTCCACGCTCTCGTAGTAGTCGGACATATCCATGGCCACCTTGATGATCGTCTCCTCCTCCAGGCCGAAGAGGTCACGGTCGATATGGCGAAGGTCAACCTGCAAGGTCAATTAGAGGTCACGATCAATATAGCGAAAGGTCAACCTGCCAGGTCGAATAGAGTTCATGCGCGATCATTATTGCAAAGGTCGACCTACAAGAACGAAGAAGTCACGGCCAATATGGCGAAGGTTAATCTCCGAGGTTGAAGGGGTCAAGGCCAATATGGCGGAGGTCAACCTGCAAGGTCAAAGAGGTCACTGGTAGCATGGTGGAAATCAACCTGCAAGTTAGGGGTGTAAGTTTTATTTCCGTAAAATTTAGGAAGAGCATTAAGTCAAAGCTTATTAACCAAATGATTGCGGCGTGATGGGTATACATACTTGCGCCAGTTGTCGCCTTTCTAAGTCATCATATGGCACATTGGCGAAGCGAAATTGATCTTCAACAGCCGTTAAAGATTTCGCAATATTGTACATGTCTTATGTGTGTTACATGTTACTTATGTACGTCATAATTCATTGACTGATTCATCATGTTAAATGAACATCTGTCGAACACCATGGAAGAGTTATCTACTTTGTACAATATTATATCATACTAATAACATTTGCTATTTATGATATAATGCATGAAGTCGATATTCCATAAATGACCGTTGCGTTGAAATGAGTAGTGGTTTGTAGAACGGACGTTGCGTATTTATGCGGTGTCCAGTTGCAGGCCCCGGGAGGCCGGCCACCGGAGTGCCCGAGAACCGCATAAACACGCAAAAGGCAGTTCTACGGTAGTCAGAAGACCTGGCGGTTAAAAGGCTATGTGGAAGATACTGGGAGCTGCAGCCAAATGCGTTTTTATAACGCGGTTAATTGTGCTGCATATCACAGAGGCGGATCCAGGGAGGGGGGGGGGGGCGACCAGCCCTTCCTCCTTTAGGGCCGAAATTTATACCATTTAACATATGAAAACCGAAACGGCACCCCGGCCCCCTTTTACAGTATATCTGGATCCGACCCTGAAACCGCCCCCCCACCCCCCTTATCCAAAGTTTCTGGTTCCTCGTCTGTCACAAGCCAATGCTTCGCCCTTAATACCTTTTCTCCATCGTAGGTCCAGGACCCAAACTTAAACTTGCACTTCTGCTCGTCGAATGGGAAGAACTCTACGTCGATGTCGCAATAGCTCTTGAAGATGGAGGGCGGCACCCAGCGGACCTTGCCCGACGACGACAGCGTTGCCTTGGTGAACATCGTGATGGTGTAGTCGCCGTCAGCGCTAGGGACACGTGATAAGACACAGGGTAAATATGTATATTATTTAAAACGTTTGTTTAAATAATAAACCAAATGATTAATTGAAAAACAAATTAATACAAATAAAATGATTAAAAAAAAGTAATAAAGAAAAAACATTATTTGCTTTTAAAACAAATATTTAAACAAATATTGGCATATGGGACTAAACAAATTTACACAAGACACATGATAAGTTATATACATTTTATTTAAAACATTTCTTGAATTAATTAAGAAAAAATCTATTCTTTTTTTTCAATTGAAAAGCGCTCTGGCAATATGAGACTGAACCAATTTGGATTTTGGAATGGTGAATTTCGAGGTTAATTTATGTAAAAGAAGATGCGAAAATCATGATGTCGCCACCGGATATATGTATGCAATGGGACGTCAGTAAGTTTAGTAAGGCTATATAATATGACAGCGTCCCTTAGTGGACATCGTGATAATATTAGTGTTGCGTTAATTGGTTCGCACATAAATGAAAAAAGATTCAAATGAAGATATAATATACCTTAAGCAGTCCTTAAGTGTATCTTAATATTCAACATATTATATCACACCGCCCGTGCGCAGTGAGATATGTACACAGGGTATGCTGACTTGTAAAGGGCGGCGATGAGATATGTACACAGGGTATACTGACTTGTTGTAAAGGGCGGCGTTGAGATATGTACACATGGTATACTGACTTGTAAAGGGCGGCGTTGAGATATGTACACAGGGTATACTGACTTGTTGTACAGGACGATGTCGGGTAGCCAGATGGACTCGGCTGGAACATATAACAGGTCGACTCCACCATACTCCTTGGGGTTCCACTGCAGACTGTTGTCCGTCCACTCCTGGAGGGGAGACGCTCAACAAATATTTTGTGCTTCATCAGTAATATATTTTCTATTCAAGTGGTGTGTTGCATACAGAACAAAATCGTACTGTATGAGCACATTCAGCGATCAATTATGCAATTAATACATTTCTTTCCAGCTTATATGCAGACACACACATAAATATTATTATCATCATCATATTAATAAACTTACGTGTATCAACCAGACATTGGTAGTCAAAATCTCGTTCTTTTCATCCTGAAACCCAAAAAAAATACGCCACTGAATTCCTCTCAGAATTTGTCTTAGAATGGGGAACATCAGCAGTTTTTTCTCTTTCAATTTATCACTATAGGTAGTCAAGGATATAATAGCAATAGATGAATCACATCATGAGAGAAAAAAATGCCAGATCATTATGCCACTCTGGATTTGCTACATGATGTTGGGTTATTTAAGCAAAATAGATTGCCTTAAAGATAAATCTATCACATTTCTGGCCAGCGCGAGTGAAAACGCCACAGCCGAAATATTACATTTTTTGCACTCACGCAACTCCATCTCTACGCCAGTTTCACAAGAGGAAACGTTCGCGGCGGTGGCACCTTTATCAATCACGATGTTGTGACGGAATGGAGCTTATTTAGGAACGAAATGCCCAGGAGAGTCAGAGATCGAAAAATCTGCTGACACCCATTGGCATCGGTCGCGCAGGGTGATGGCAATTGATGGCAGATTTATGCCCGAGGAAGACCAGCTCATTGCGGATCCATCAAGGTTTTTGATGGCTTTTTTTGCTGACGGTGGTCCGAGTCACCGCGCGCTCATGATCCTCCGCCTCGGGTGGCGTTTATGGATAACACGGCCATGCATGGCGCCGGCCAAGTGTTGCAATTATAGCTGTGTGGGTCCGTGGATCAGATTGTGATTATGATCATTATTATGGCCGCATATGGGGTGGCTCTCATAATTAGGATCGAATAAATGAAACGTGAAACCCAAAAGGGATCAGGTACTGGCAATTAAATAACAATAATAATTATATAGTGATATATATATTCAGATATCCTTGCCTATATCCTATATACTAGAGACCCTAAATATGTATATATGCATATCATTATCACAAGTCAACTGCTCAATGTCTTGGAGCAGCTAACATACAATTATGTTTCACCCCGGATTTATATCATTGAAGCAGCATATATAAATATATCTATAGTTTGCCGAGTGTGTCGAACACGTCAAGAATATCACAGCGTTGATATTCTGCAACCAGTGTCCAGTGTATAATGTAAAACAATTGAAGTTTACCCGCTCGAGTTAAACGGCACCGGAAGCTGATGTGGCCGCATGTTCGCATAACCCTTTGTTTACCAACTACATATAACACACATCAACAATTGTCATCAACTAAATGCGCTTTGAACTAAGAACCCTGGATTATTTTTTTTAAATATCTTGTGTTGCTTAGCTCCTCAACTGTGATCGTACGAAAACGGAATGGTTGCATTTTTCAAATTCTGCATCGGAAATGAAAAACTCAGTGCAAACTACCATCTAAAACCCTTTGTGACCCCAGCACCGTTGAGGTCAAGACTTGGGATTTCCGAATCCGTTACGCCGACATATTCGTTAGCCGGCAATACGACCAAATGTTTCGGATTATCGAGTTATGACTATACCATGACTTTGGAACAGTTAAGTTAAACACTGCGGGGTTTTTATTGTCATTGAAGTAAAATTTACAGTAAAGTGATTACCCAGAAGAGCTGCAATGTCTTGGAGCATGTTATGCACAGATAACACATCACCGGCTCATCGGCAATGCGATGGAGCATGCTATCCAATGATCACATGACACCGGATCGTTGCCGTTACATCAGGCTACACAGAGATCAAATATCACCGACGCGATTGGTCCAAATTGAACAAATTGGTCACGTGATCGAACGAAACCCTTCGTGGTGCGCTGTAAACCAACAGAAAATCATTCGTTCAGGTCAACACGTATTGTACGGCTCAGGCAGTGTCACCACAATACGTGCTCAGACTTGCCCAATTTTGTCCTTTCAGCTTGAATTCAAGTCAGGCAAACAACCTATCATCCCCGTAAAAAGATCTCTCGGATGGAACCGGGGAGAGACCGAAATCATTGGGGGTCTTTTTTTAGTTTACAAATAAATATAAATGTCGCAATAAAAATACTAGTATGCTAGAGAGAATGGGGGTGATATGGAAGGTGATAAAACATATTACTGATGGCAAAGAGTAGGCCTCAAAAAGAGAAGTTGGTAGGGAAAACGATGCGATTTTAGACGACGCATACTGATGAATTATTTTAGTATTTTTAGATAGAACCAATGTGTGAGATTCAGTGCAAATATTGATTTTTCGTCTTCATATGGGGGTGGTCGATTGTTTGACGTTGGGGTGAGAACGCAACACGATGGCTGCATTTTAGCGATAGCACGGGGAATTTTGAAGAAATATTGAGGGAAGCTATAGTGGTGCTTTAATAACTATTTCAACAAGATTCAAAATAGACACACCAGATCCTGGATTGGATTAGTGCCCTAAGCTTGATGTTGCAATGTGGCAAATATCAAAACGGTGAATATGCTTTATAGTTGTTGCTGTCAGCAGCTACTTCCGTCGTGTAGTCTTTTAGGATCCTGCTATAAAATAACGCCACCGCATATCTGGCGTGACGTCATCAAGGTCACAACATGTTTGGTGTGACGTCATCAAGGTCACAACATGTCCGGTGTGACGTCACCAATACCCGTGATGTCATTGGGGTTGCAACAACGAGCCTGACTTGTTGGATTAATGCCCCAAGCTCTCCCACTGCTCTCGATATTACAAAATACATCATATACCTAATTGCATATATTTATATATATATTGCTGTTGCAACAATGAACCTGGCTCTTACTGTCTCTATGCGACGATCTAAAGAACGGTTCCTGCCATTGGCTGACATTACTCGTCAATTCTCATGTATATCTCCTGTCAAAATGGACAAAATTTATTAGTCAGTTTCCTTGGCCAGTATAACCGATATGACGTCATCATCTACACACGACCCTTAGAGATGGGATGAAGGTGCCTCGACTTTCTTCACCCTGGGATACCACACAACCGCGCCCTACAGCGTCTCTCCATCTGGATGCACGCCCGCCCCCTTCATTAAGCCGAACCCAACGGTTAGCCCGTGGAGGATTGCCTCGTGATAAAATACCACAACCGTCCGCCTTCTTCATTTGCCCACTCAGATTTTCACAACCGGGCGGGGCCTGGTGAAGACCAACCTTCCTTTTTCCCCTCCCCCTCCACCCCTCCCCCTCCCTCTCCACCAGAACGGCCTCTGCTTGTCATGGACACCAGGAGGCTTGAAATCCGCGGACGAACACAACTCAAGTCACCCCAATGGCGACTGAGGGGTTCACTTAATGCCACACCCTCCCCCCCCCCCCCCACCCCCCTCAGACCAACGCGGGCGGACACAACTCAAGTCACCCCAATGGCGACTGAGAGGTTCACTTAATGCCACCGCCCCCCGCCCCCCTTCAGACCAACGCGGGCGGACACAACTCAAGTCACCCCAACGGCGACTGAGGGTTCTCCTTTAATGCTACCCCTCCTCCGCCCCTGCCCCCCCCCCCCCGCCCACACACACACACACGACCTCCCCTGGATCAATACGAATTCATTGGTGACTTCCCCTTCCGCTGTCAGCGTCTTGCCGCCAAGGTCGCACACAGAAGTCAAAGTCGTTTAAGCGACAATACGGCGAATGAGGAATACAGACAGTACAAAAAAGAACCCGGTTGAAGGACAACCTCGGCTTTCGAGCCCTGTTTGGCCTCGTCTTGCTGGGGCATTGTGGGACACATACGGGCATTTCAGATACCACCAGCTTCGGCGTCAGACCGGCGCGTATGCGTAGTCTCGCGTCGGGGCCCTGTGACTAGCCGTGGTTGATTGCGAGGTCTCGCGAGACGGGATGTGACATGTATGGACGACCATCCCAATCCAAAGAGCGGATGCTGTGACCTTGACCGACAGCCCCCTCGTGACCTTCTTCTCCTCGTTTGGACAGCCCTCCAGGGGAGTGGCGGATGCTGCCGCAAACAACGATATGGTCTCGGGTTAGAGGTCCAAGTCTCGTCTTCGGCTTCCGTTTTGCCGATACCGTATCTAATAAATTCATCATCAGGATAACGGATTATTGTTTTCCGTGGTGATTATAATTAACTTACAATCATCGCAAACTGCAACGTTGCCATATATGTAATAAACAAGTTGACGCCAAATAGTGTTCATCAAACATGGATGGATTCAGATCGGCAGAAATGACTGCAGAATTCCATGAGTCGATGGATCGAAGTTTTATCAACTTTTGTAAGCGATGTTCCTGAACCTACAGATTTACGGATGGAGTCTTTTCTGTAGTTGAGCTATCATGATACAACGTCTTCAGTCGGTGCTGTTCTCTTTTTATGGAAGCATGGCAGGTTCCAAAGCTAAATAGCTGCGGCGAAATGCGTCAGCTATCGACACGCTTGTTGTTCAACGGGCGCGCAGCATAATGACCGTGCACTATTTACTGTGATTTCAGATATAACCGCCCCCCCCCCCACCCGAACATGAACGCCCCCTCCCCCCCCCCCCCGCCGCCATTACCCACAACGCCGCCGATCATACCAATTGTACCCAAACTTCAATGAACGCCCAGTTTGAAATTTAACTTCCAGTTCCTTTTTATCGCTCACGCTCTGTCATGATGACGTCACAATGATGACGGTGACGTCACGTTCAGGCTGATGTGACCCCCGGGTGTGATTACCACCTCCCCCTTCGCTACCGGTTTGCCCGGGATTACACTGATGTAATCATTATTCAACAGCCGGGGTACAGCTAATGTGTCTTAGTCACGTGACTGCCGTTGAGCCCATTTGATAGATTAACCCTCCGCGCTTGGTAATCAAGTTAGGTTTGGAGGTAGAGACACAGAGGTGTGGTTGGGCGGGGCGCGGGGAGAGGAGCGGAGGGGGGGGGGGGCAGTGAGGGGAGCATGTCTCGGGGGTAGACGAGGGACCGGGGTGGTTACGGTGACGGCGCAAGGTGCACGATCGAGGGTAGGATTGGGCCGGAGTGGTTAGGCCGGCGAGAGCTTGGAGGAGCGTTTGATATGGGGGTGAGCGGCGGTTGGTCGGCGTAAGGGTGGTTTGGAGGGGGTGAGTTGCTGGTGGTGGGGGTTGGTAGGGAGGGAAGGGGAGGCATGGGGGTTGGTGAGGGTCGGGATGGGTGGAGGAGAGGGGAGGGGTGCGATGAGGGACGATAGGGGTTGGAACATGGGAGGGAGGGGAGCGGTGGGATGAGGGTTGATGGGGTGGGGAGTTGGGAGGGAGGGGAAGGGTGGGACGCGGGTTAACTGGGGTATGGGTTGAAGGGCGTGCTGGGGTGGGATTGGGGTTGATGGGGGTTAAGTCGCTTTCATTGATCAGTTGATTAGCGGCTGTTCATTGTTCACTGGGTTGTGACTGGGATTAACAACGCACGGTGGGTGGGAGTCGGCTATTTATCGACAATTCCTTGAGCTTGATCCTTTCGTGTGACATGCAAGGATACGTGCTACGAGTCTCTGTACTTCGGCATCTCAGGATCCTCAGGAGTCACGCCAGAGAGCCATATATATATATATACTCATATATTCAGGAGCATAAGGATTATTGTATACTTCACAGCAAACAAGGCACCACACAATATGGCGTCGGGAAGACGCGGACAGCCAGCCAAAAAAAAAATCCCGAAGTCGTTTGCGTGATGAAGAGTTTATCTGCTGCTAACTTCCGGCCGCGGTGCCTCATGGGAGCGCTGCTGGAAAGGCCCGAGGCCGACCGCGGAAGGTTGTTAGCAGATCCCATTGTCGAACGGGATCCAATTATAGCGGATGCAGCTAGAGCGCAGGCGCGGACGAGGGACGCTCCTAGAAGGAGGGGCGGAGGGGGGCGCATGCCTTGTGACGGGACATCTTCATTCCTGTCCCATTCCATAGTAACCCGGGGGAAGGCGACTTAATTTTGCGGTGTAATTTGATTAAAAGGGTGATTTCCATGAAGTTATCCATGACTTCAATGAAGCCCTCCCCTCGCAATCCTTGACAACGGCGGATCCAACCCCTTGAACCCAATTCTGACTGGTTCGTATTCAGGATCCATTTATCTGCGGGGCGGGCCGACTCGTTGTCAAGCGGCCCCAATGACGACTGCATGGGGTATGGGGGATCCCAGCGTGGAGTCTCCCACACCGTGCCAGCAGTGTGGGTGTCAGGGGGTGCCAGCCGCGTTACATCGGCTGAAGGGTTAGACTACATGGAGGATCCAAACACCGCGTGGGGTTTGGGCAGGGATGGGGCTACATACATCATGACTACCGAGTGGGGTTTGAGCAGGGATGGGGCTACATACATCATGACTACCGAGTGGGGTTTGAACAGGGATAGGGGCTACAGACATCATGACTACCGCGTGGGCTTTGAACAGGGATAGGGGCTACAGACATCATGACTACCGCGTGGGCTTTGAACAGGGATAGGGGCTACAGACATCATGACTACCGCGTGGGCTTTGAACAGGGATAGGGGCTACAGACATCATGACTACCGCGTGGGCTTTGAACAGGGATAGGGGCTACAGACATCATGACTACCGCGTGGGCTTTGAACAGGGATATGGGCTACAGACATCATGACTACCGCGTGGGGTTTGGGCACGGATGGGGTTACAGATATCAGGACTACCGCGTGGGGTTTGGGCAGGGATGGGGTTACAGATATCAGGACTACCGCGTGGGGTTTGAGCAGGGATGGGGCTACAGACATCATGACTACCGCGTGGGGTTTGACCAGAGATATGGGCTATAGACATCATGACTACCGCGTGGGGTTTGAACAGGGATGGGGTTACAGATATCAGGACTACCGCGTGGGGTTTGAACAGGGATAGGGGCTATAGACATCATGACTACCGCGTGGGGTTTGAACAGGGATGGGGTTACAGATATCAGGACTACCGCGTGGGGTTTGAACAGGGATAGGGGCTATAGACATCATGACTACCGCGTGGGGTTTGAACAGGGATGGGGTTACAGATATCAGGACTACCGCGTGGGGTTTGAACAGGGATAGGGGCTATAGACATCATGACTACCGCGTGGGGTTTGAACAGGGATGGGGTTACAGATATCAGGACTACCGCGTGGGGTTTGAACAGGGATAGGGGCTATAGACATCATGACTACCGCGTGGGGTTTGAACAGGGATAGGGGTTACAGACATCATGACTACCGCGTGGGGTTTGAGCAGGGATAGTGGCTACAGACATCATGACTACCGCGTGGGGTTTGGGCAGGGATGGGGTTACAGATATCAGGACTACCGCGTGGGGTTTGGGCAGGGATGGGGCTACAGACATCATGACTACCGCGTGGGGTTTGAACAGGGATAGGGGCTACAGACATCATGACTACCGCGTGGGGTTTGAACAGGGATAGGGGCTACAGACATCATGACTACCGCGTGGGGTTTGAACAGGGATAGGGGCTACAGACATCATGACTACCGCGTGGGGTTTGAGCAGGGATAGGGGCTATAGACATCATGACTACCGCGTGGGGTTTGAACAGGGATAGGGGCTACAGACATCATGACTACCGAGTGGGGTTTGAACAGGGATAGGGGCTATAGACATCATGACTACCGGGTGGGGTTTGAACAGGGATAGGGGCTACAGACATCATGACTACCGGGTGGGGTTTGAACAGGGATAGGGGCTACAGACATCATGACTACCGCGTGGGGTTTGAGCAGGGATAGGGGCTATAGACATTATGACTACCGGGTGGGGTTTGAACAGGGATAGGGGCTACAGACATCATGACTACCGCCTGGGGTTTGAGCAGGGATAGGGGCTATAGACATCATGACTACCGCGTGGGGTTTGAGCAGGGATAGGGGCTACAGACATCATGACTACCGCGTGGGGTTTGAGCAGGGATAGGGGCTACAGACATCATGACTACCGCGTGTGGTTTGAGCAGGGATAGGGGCTATAGACATCATGACTACCGCGTGTGGTTTGAGCAGGGATAGGGGCTACAGACATCATGACTACCGGGTGGGGTTTGAACAGGGATAGGGGCTACAGACATCATGACTACCGCGTGGGGTTTGAACAGGGATAGGGGCTACAGACATCATGACTACCGCGTGGGGTTTGAGCAGGGATAGGGGCTACAGACATCATGACTACCGCGTGGGGTTTGAGCAGGGATAGGGGCTACAGACATCATGACTACCGCGTGTGGTTTGAGCAGGGATAGGGGCTATAGACATCATGACTACCGCGTGTGGTTTGAGCAGGGATAGGGGCTACAGACATCATGACTACCGGGTGGGGTTTGAACAGGGATAGGGGCTACAGACATCATGACTACCGCGTGGGGTTTGAACAGGGATAGGGGCTACAGACATCATGACTACCGCGTGGGGTTTGAACAGGGATAGGGGCTATAGACGTCATGACTACCGCGTGGGGTTTGAACAGGGATAGGGGCTACAGACATCATGACTACCGGGTGGGGTTTGAACAGGGATAGGGGCAATAGACATCATGACTACCGCGTGGGGTTTGAGCAGGGATAGGGGCTATAGACATCATGACTACCGCGTGGGGTTTGAACAGGGATAGGGGCTATAGACGTCATGACTACCGCGTGGGCTTTGAACAGAGATAGGGGCTATAGACATCATGACTACCGCGTGGGGTTTGAACAGGGATGGGGTTACAGATATCAGGACTACCGCGTGGGGTTTGAACAGGGATAGGGGCTATATACATCATGACTACCGCGTGGGGTTTGAACAGGGATGGGGTTACAGATATCAGGACTACCGCGTGGGGTTTGAACAGGGATAGGGGCTATAGACATCATGACTACCGCGTGGGGTTTGAACAGGGATGGGGTTACAGATATCAGGACTACCGCGTGGGGTTTGAACAGGGATAGGGGCTATAGACATCATGACTACCGCGTGGGGTTTGAACAGGGATGGGGTTACAGATATCAGGACTACCGCGTGGGGTTTGAACAGGGATAGGGGCTATAGACATCATGACTACCGCGTGGGGTTTGAACAGGGATAGGGGTTACAGACATCATGACTACCGCGTGGGGTTTGAGCAGGGATAGTGGCTACAGACATCATGACTACCGCGTGGGGTTTGGGCAGGGATGGGGTTACAGATATCAGGACTACCGCGTGGGGTTTGGGCAGGGATGGGGCTACAGACATCATGACTACCGCGTGGGGTTTGAACAGGGATAGGGGCTACAGACATCATGACTACCGCGTGGGGTTTGAACAGGGATAGGGGCTACAGACATCATGACTACCGCGTGGGGTTTGAACAGGGATAGGGGCTACAGACATCATGACTACCGCGTGGGGTTTGAGCAGGGATAGGGGCTATAGACATCATGACTACCGCGTGGGGTTTGAACAGGGATAGGGGCTACAGACATCATGACTACCGTGTGGGATTTGACCAGGGATAGGGGCTATAGACATCATGACTACCGAGTGGGGTTTGAACAGGGATAGGGGCTATAGACATCATGACTACCGGGTGGGGTTTGAACAGGGATAGGGGCTACAGACATCATGACTACCGGGTGGGGTTTGAACAGGGATAGGGGCTACAGACATCATGACTACCGCGTGGGGTTTGAGCAGGGATAGGGGCTATAGACATCATGACTACCGCGTGGGGTTTGAGCAGGGATAGGGGCTACAGACATCATGACTACCGCGTGGGGTTTGAGCAGGGATAGGGGCTACAGACATCATGACTACCGCGTGTGGTTTGAGCAGGGATAGGGGCTATAGACATCATGACTACCGCGTGTGGTTTGAGCAGGGATAGGGGCAACAGACATCATGACTACCGGGTGGGGTTTGAACAGGGATAGGGGCTACAGACATCATGACTACCGCGTGGGGTTTGAACAGGGATAGGGGCTACAGACATCATGACTACCGCGTGGGGTTTGAGCAGGGATAGGGGCTACAGACATCATGACTACCGCGTGGGGTTTGAGCAGGGATAGGGGCTACAGACATCATGACTACCGCGTGTGGTTTGAGCAGGGATAGGGGCTATAGACATCATGACTACCGCGTGTGGTTTGAGCAGGGATAGGGGCTACAGACATCATGACTACCGGGTGGGGTTTGAACAGGGATAGGGGCTACAGACATCATGACTACCGCGTGGGGTTTGAACAGGGATAGGGGCTACAGACATCATGACTACCGCGTGGGGTTTGAACAGGGATAGGGGCTATAGACGTCATGACTACCGCGTGGGGTTTGAACAGGGATAGGGGCTACAGACATCATGACTACCGGGTGGGGTTTGAACAGGGATAGGGGCTATAGACATCATGACTACCGCGTGGGGTTTGAGCAGGGATAGGGGCTATAGACATCATGACTACCGCGTGGGGTTTGAACAGGGATAGGGGCTATAGACGTCATGACTACCGCGTGGGCTTTGAACAGGGATAAGGGCTACAGACATCATGACTACCGCGTGGGGTTTGAACAGGGATAGGGGCTACAAACATCATGACTACCGCGTGGGGTTTGAACAGGGATAGGGGCTATAGACGTCATGACTACCGCGTGGGCTTTGAACAGGGATAGGGGCTACAGACATCATGACTACCGCGTGGGGTTTGAACAGGGATAGGGGCTACAGACATCATGACTACCGCGTGGGGCTTGAACAGGGATAGGGGCTACAAACATCATGACTACCGCGTGGGGTTTGATCAGGGATGGAGTTACAGACACCATGACCACCGCGTGGTGTTTGAGCAAGGATAGGGGCTACAGACATCATGACTACCGCGTGGGGTTTGAGCAGGGATGGAGTTACAGACACCATGACTACCGCGTGGGGTTTGAACAGGGATAGGGGCTACAGACATCATGACTACCGCGTGGGGTTTGAACAGGGATAGGGGCTACAAACATCATGACTACCGCGTGGGGTTTGAACAGGGATAGGGGCTATAGACGTCATGACTACCGCGTGGGCTTTGAACAGGGATAGGGGCTACAGACATCATGACTACCGCGTGGGGTTTGAACAGGGATAGGGGCTACAGACATCATGACTACCGCGTGGGGCTTGAACAGGGATAGGGGCTACAAACATCATGACTACCGCGTGGGGTTTGATCAGGGATGGAGTTACAGACACCATGACCACCGCGTGGTGTTTGAGCAAGGATAGGGGCTACAGACATCATGACTACCGCGTGGGGTTTGAGCAGGGATGGAGTTACAGACACCATGACTACCGCGTGGGGTTTGAACAGGGATAGGGGCTACAAACATCATGACTACCGCGTGGGGTTTGAACAGGGATAGGGGCTATAGACGTCATGACTACCGCGTGGGCTTTGAACAGGGATAGGGGCTACAGACATCATGACTACCGCGTGGGGTTTGAACAGGGATAGGGGCTACAGACATCATGACTACCGCGTGGGGCTTGAACAGGGATAGGGGCTACAAACATCATGACTACCGCGTGGGGTTTGATCAGGGATGGAGTTACAGACACCATGACCACCGCGTGGTGTTTGAGCAAGGATAGGGGCTACAGACATCATGACTACCGCGTGGGGTTTGAGCAGGGATGGAGTTACAGACACCATGACTACCGCGTGGGGTTTGAACAGGGATAGGGGCTACAGACATCAGGGGCTGTTATCTTCGCGTTTGAATCAAGACGTACGCATACAGCACTATGTGCACTATTCAGTCACATGTATGGCCTTCTGGCCTCTAACACACACCTTAAATGCAACAAAATGTGAAGCAGACAAAACGAGATATATATATCAACTCTCCATTCGATTTCGTGAAAAGCCAGGTTCGTCCCACATGCCCGCATTTCGTTGTCACACGTAAGTTAAGTTGTAAGTAAACATGCGGTCTAATGTTAACAATGAAAACTGCATCTACAGCAATACCCAACTACATGTACTCACATTCCCAGTTTTCGCATCTCCCTTAATAAAATATCTTATAGAATTTCTAAAAAAAATTCTAAAGATTTCTATGGATTTTTCTATGAAGATCCTAAACGTTTTCCTACAGAGTTTCCATATATGCCATACGTAATGCATTACAACGAGCTCTCGATTTACCACACGTACATTTTCTGGGTCAAGCGAACGAGTGGATTGAGGATTCTAGCACATATTCTGTAAGAATGCTCCTGGAAGCGATATATAAGGTGACGGCACGACGCGAATATCAATTCACGCTATATAGAAAATAACTGTCCTATAGAATTATACACAAACGTTCTATAGAAAGTCCTACTTCTATAGATTTTTCTATAGAACTGAGTCATATAAGATGTTTTGCTAAGGGCTATGTACATAAATATATGCCAGACAGAGAGAGGGAGAGAGAGGAAGCGACAGAAAGGGATATTTCATAGAACCTGTATCAACCGAATGTGACTTGGACAGAGCGATATCTTCCCTTTACAAAGGTTGCCCAATGTTTCAAGCATAGAATCTAAACTTGGATCAAAGGCCTGTCATACTGAATATTGGTCGAGGGATTGGTTAAGGAAGGTTGCAACTATATCAATATATATAGTGAAAGAGAGAGCAAGCGAGAGGAGAGGAGAGCACAGAGAGAGAAGAGTAAGCGGAGAGAAGAGTAGGGAGAAATGGTGAGAGGAATTAAGGGAGTAGGGGGTTGGGTGGGTGGATATAGCTGCATGTCGCAGTTGACCACATGGACAGGATCTGTATGACTGTCGGTAGTCGGCCACTTGAGATGTCAGCCCAACAGTTCAATTTGATTACATCTTCGGCAGCTGCCCTAGAGTTTCGGTCCGGGATTGGGTAGATTAGGGAGATGTCAGGGTGGGTGATGCAGGGGGCAGGGGACTGGGAGGGTGGAGGATTTGGAGGAGATGGTGGTTGGGGTGGTGGTGGTCGAGAGATTGGGAGCAGGGGGGGGTCGTAATGTCGATAGGGACTGGCGGGGGTGATATAGCGGCAGCATTCTTGGGTGGCCGTGGGAGGGGGGGGGGTCTGAGCTGGGATGGTATCCAAGCCTGGGGGGAGGGGAGGGGCAGGTGGGGATTGGGGGTAGTGCAAAATAGGGTTTAAACCGGGTGGAAAGTGAGTGGGAGGGAGCAATCGATGGGTACTGAAGGGGTGGGGGGGGGGCGACATGGGTCAGGCTGTATGGAGAGAAAAAATCGTGTCTAGTATTTTTGAGGGGACTACCAGCGTCTCACCCTACACAACCACAGCGTCGCCCCAGCACTCCCCCCCCCCCCTCTGCCCACCACCCCTCAGGCTGGCTTGAATCCGGCCCTAATCCACTTCGATTGACTACCCCCAGTATACCCCAGCCCCATACCATAACCCGGTGGTGTAACTAAAGGTCCAGGAACTACACGAGCTACAATCAAACCCAATTCAAAGATCAATACAGACCTCAGAAGTAATGTACTTTTTGTCCATCTACGGCTATCGCCACTTACGCAGTAATTTTTGTCGACGTTACAAATTTTCTTCTCCTCTGCCAAGCGTGGCAATTATAAAGCGGGTCTGCACAGGGAGTCAATACATTTGGTCTGCGAAGGGAAGTCTCTACAAGAGAGAGAGCCTATCGAAGCAGATATGATTTGTTACTTCTTCACAGAATTGGACAGTCACACGGATGATGTGGATATATGTCAGAGCGACAGGTAGAAGAGAGTGATGGAGAGAGAGAGAGAGTGAGATGGATAGAGAGAGTAATAGAGAGTAATAGGAAGAAAACAATAGGTAAATCGATGGAGAGACAGAGAACAGAATATAATGCGGAGGGGCGGGGGGGGGGGAGGGGAGGGGGGACAGCAAACTAATCTGACCAATATTGTAAGAATCCCATGTTGGCAATGAAAGAGACACCAGCTAATTGAAGTGGCAAAGATGAAGTTGGATAGCAATAGAGCTATGCTTTCGAGGAATAAACTTATTTATTGGCCTATTTCATTAAACGCAGTTTAGCCGGCTACGGGGTTTAGACGGCTAAAATCGCAAAATCATTTACACCGTAACGTTAGCCTCCAAGCCCCGTAGTCGGCTAAACTGCGCTCGCGAAATTCACTATGATTAATCAGCACGTCACAGAGATAGAAGAAGATATAGAAGAGAAGAACAACACCCACAACCACCATAACACGAAAGGGACATATATACCCATAAAAATATAGGTTTATACGCGAACAGTCGATACCGATCTGATATATAAAGCAACCACGTGAAATAATCGTACGTTTTGTCATTTCATACCCGTAGACAGCTTGACTCCAACCAGCCAACTTTATCCGGACAACCTTTACCCTAATCTCCTTTTATACGCAACCAATGTACATGTATATATATATATACTTTATCCATGTTTTGCCTAATGTATGTCGCAATAATGCCGGAACCCAGCGGATATTCTATCCACCCTACCCCCACCCTTCTCACTTGCTCACCCTTCCTCATACCGGCCCACCACCGCCCCTTCATGTACCCCCTCCCCATCCCCCTCATCGCCTAACCCGTATCGAATGTTTGATGTCCAGGTCGTTATCTTCTCAATCTGTCTCCTTTATCGCTTCAGACGAAATGCTTCTTGTTGGCTCTTCGCGGCAGACGCAACCGGAAACTGTGCGTTATCGTGTCTCAAATGGAAAGCCATTCGATATCTGGCACGGATATGGCACAACAGATCTTCCATCGATAGCCTTTAGATAGCCGAAACCCCAGATATAATTCCTCCTGTGGGAGCAATACATTCTCCGCAAAGACAAATTGATAACAACAGGCGGCGCATATAGAGGAGATTGGTTCGGTCTGTAGTGCAGTAGTGCAACAGGGGAACCAAGTCTGTAAATAACAAAAAAACACAGGCAGGGAACGAGTCATTGGTGATAATTTTACAAAAAACAGTGGTGTGGTGTGGCGTGGCGTGGCGTGGCGTGGCGTGGCGTGGCGTGGCGTGGCGTGGCGTGGTGTGGTGCGTGGCGTGGTGTGGTGTGGTGTGGCGTGGCGTGGCGTGGCGTGGCGTGGCGTGGCGTGGCGTGGCGTGGCGTGGCGTGGTGTGGTGCGTGGCGTGGTGTGGTGTGGTGTGGTGTGGCGTGGCGTGGCGTGGCGTGGCGTGGCGTGGCGTGGCGTGGCGTGGCGTGGCGTGATGTGGCGTGGCGTGGCGTGGTGTGGTGTGGTGTGGTGCGTGGCATGGCGTGGCGTGGCGTGGCGTGGCGTGGCGTGGCGTGGCGTGGCGTGGCGTGGTGTGGCGTGGCGTGGCGTGGCGTGGCGTGGTGTGGTGCGTGGCGTGGTGTGGTGTGGTGTGGCGTGGCGTGGCGTGGCGTGGCGTGGCGTGGCGTGGCGTGGCGTGGCGTGGCGTGGTGTGGTGCGTGGCGTGGTGTGGTGTGGTGTGGCGTGGCGTGGCGTGGCGTGGCGTGGCGTGGCGTGGCGTGGCGTGGCGTGGCGTGGCGTGGCGTGGCGTGGCGTGGCGTGGCGTGGCGTGGCGTGGCGTGGCGTGGCGTGGCGTGGCGTGGCGTGGTGCGTGGCGTGGTGTGGTGTGGTGTGGCGTGGCGTGGCGTGGCGTGGCGTGGCGTGGCGTGGCGTGGCGTGGCGTGGCGTGGCGTGGCGTGGCGTGGCGTGGCGTGGCGTGGCGTGGCGTGGCGTGGCGTGGTGTGGTGCGTGGCGTTGAGGTGTGAAGTGGTGTGAAGGTTGTGTGTTTTTTAGTTGTGTCGTTGGAGTCAATGGTGATAGTTTACACCTGAAGTCACATGACAACATCCGGGAACAAACATGTCGGCACCTGTCCCGATCTAATCGCCTGCGTGTAGAATTTAAAACAACCCGCTAGCACTCGATCCCGCCCTGTGTAAAATACTCCAAACGTAAAACCGTGCGTTAGATAAACAACGAAAACGTGGTTTGCCACGTACGTGCTTCGCAATCTGATAAGTTTTAGCCCCCTGCGTAATGACAAATCCCCCCCCCCCTTTCCCCCCCTCCATCCAAAAACAAACTCGGCCATTCCCCGCCCTTTAAGTTGAAAAATACGTTGATTTGTTTTGTCTCCCGCTAGGAGGCAGGCAGGCTTGCCTAGCGGCTAACTCCTCATGGCGTGCGTGCATCTCCCAGGATTCATAGCGCGGCCTACATATCCGTTGCATGCATGGGAGAATCAAATGTTAACGAAAGCCTCTAACGACGTGTTCCCGCAGAGGGAACTCGCCGCCCGGGGACCCCGTGTTGTGCCGACATCAAGCAGATGTTAGATTGATTGCCTGGTTAATAACCGTGTTTGCCCTCCGCCGTTCACTAGTCGCGTCGATTTAACAGAGCGCCTGCTGGCGTTTCCTGGACGCGTCCGGGGCCTACTCCCAGCGAGGGTGATATAGTGGATGTGGGGAGAGGGAGAGGCGGACGCAGTGGGGACTGCATTATCGACTGGTGAATATGATTGTGGTCGTTGGCACGCTATTAATCCAGACGTACTGTGCGTGGCAGTCAACGTGAGTTTTTTCAAGACGCATTCAAGGAATTTATGGAATATATTGCCGACAACGACATTACAAGAATATAGGGCTCGAATTTGTTTCTCGATATGGTATCTCCAACAAATTACATCACGTGAAAACACTTGTTTTTATTATTTTTAAGAAGGAGATGCAAACTTATACCCAATTGATCATTTTAAGTGTCCGAGATCACAAATCATGATTCATTATTACCATGGATTGCATAATTTTATATCATGAATATGTAACGATATTAAAGGATATGATTAGCTTTCTTGGCAATACACGAAGGTCTTGAATCTATGTATATTAAGGACAAATTATGTAACATAATTAATATGGAATGTAATTCGGGTGTAACGTTTTTATCGGTGCTCTGGTCTAAACGAAAACACTACACTAACAGTCATCTTGTTGATAATTAGTTGCATGTGTTGCATGATATCCACTGAATTAAGTCGCTTCCAATCCCTAAGGGCTGAATACAAATGTATATATGTTTTTGATTATTTAGATGACAAAGATTGCATATGTGACTATCATACAGAAATTCAATACAAATATATGGATGACTCGTACAGGCGAACCGTGGTATCCACGTGGTTTACTGAGTGTCATGTATATGTATATAGCTTAAAACTTGTACTTAAAGGACTCACAGAGGGTGACTGCATCATTAGTTATGGATGCCTCATATCCGTTCGCACGCCATTTACCCGTCGAGTAACCAGGATACACGAAAGAAATAGTCTCAGGCATAAAACTACTTCAACCGAGTAGCGATCCTGTAATAATAGAAAAAAAATACTGTCATTAAGATTCAATCTGTCGCGATATTTGGTTGAGAAACTTATTGATTCACCTAGATTTCGGCCTCGAAAATAGTAAATTAGCAAGGAAGTAGTGTGTATCCATTACCCTCATCGTAAATATCACCGTGGATCGGTTTGTCGGAGCCTTGACAGAAGATGAATGGGTTTAGGATCAATGACTGTTCCAGTTTCGGGGACAGAGACATCCGGGTCTTCCCGATAGCACCGGCAAGCGTAACCACCCATGCCGGGAACGGATGCAATTTTAAGGAAGCGTTTGTAGTACTGATAACACCGAGCATTGCGAGCGTCCCCAGTGGCCACCATCTTGGACGGATAACCTTGACCCAGACCTTGACCTTGACCTTGACCTTGACCTGCGAAGAGGCTTTCAATTAGGCCATTTGCCACGTGCTTTCTTGACCTTGGCTTGTTGATGAGGTCGCCTGGGTCCAGTTTTGGGTCCAACGAGGGAGCGATTTCCCTCGATTTATCACCATTTACTATGGCTCGTCATATCAGTTATCGGCTAGGGACAAGCGATGGGTAGGTATGAGAGCGGTCCTTGAGAAGGATAGTACGAGGACGGCGATTGGGCAGTTTATGGTTTGGGATTTCGCTGGGGAAGGTGTGGTGTGGTGTGGTGTGGTGTGGTGTGGTGTGGTGTGGTGTGGTGTGGTGTGGTGTGGTGTGGTGTGGTGTGGTGTGGTGTGGTGTGGTGTGGTGTGGTGTGGTGTGGTGTGGTGTGGTGTGGTGTGGTGTGGTGTGGTGTGGTGTGGTGTGGTGTGGTGTGGTGTGGTGTGGCGTGGCGTGGTGTGGTGTCGCGTGGCGTGGCGTGGCGTGGCGTGGCGTGGCGTGGCGTGGCGTGGCGTGGCGCGGCGCGGCGCGGCGCGGCGCGGCGTGGCGTGGCGTGGTGTGGCGTGGCGTGGCGTGGCGTGGCGTGGCGTGGCGTGGCGTGGCGTGGCGTGGCGCAGTGCTGTGCGGTGCTGTGCGGTGCGTTGAGGTTTTTAGTTGTGTCGTTGGACATTAACGCTCATAACTGACTAAATATTTGTAATAAGTACAATTCCTTGATTAGATATTTGACTCCCTAAGATTCAACATGTCAATCGTAACCATAGTGTGTTATGATGGTGTAAAGGTGGCACGTCATTCCCATGGGGCTGAATAGAAAATAAATCCTTGCAATCATGTGTAGACTCAACATATAGGTAGATCAGCTGGGTCCTAAGTAGCGTTATACAGATGTAAAATAACGCAATGCAGACATGCAAAATAAATGGAACTTCCTTTGACTGTCAGTTGTTTTTTCTGCTCTCACGATCGTGATCTATCACCCTCGAGTTCCCTTTCGAGACGTTCACTTACAAGATCAATGTCTTGTCCGTCTGATGTATAAATAGACACGTTGTTGTGATTGATCGGAAGACGAGGCGCCTCCGATATCTCCTAGGTCCAGTACTCATTCACTAACCCCCCCCCGTCCCATACTCCTTCCCCGGAATACCAAAAAACAAAACATCGAAAAAATCGACGATGAGTCATTCCGCTACAGGCGGAATCATTTTACACTAAAAGAACAAAAGCTGCTGACGTTATAGTAACCAGGGCTGCCACTTACCATACTCCTTCCTCGAGAATATCAAAAGAAAAGACCTCAAAAAAATCGACGATGGGTCATTTCGCTACAGGCGGATTCATTTTACACTAAAAGAACCAAAGCTGCTGACTTTATAGTAGCCAGGGCTGCCACTTGCCAAATATTGGAAGCCATTGATATTTCTTGTTTATTGGGCGTGGGAAGAACTCGCCGTTCACATTATAGTTTCTTTCTGGCAATCTTCTGGCAATCTGACCATTTGCTCATCCTCTGCACTCCATTACCTTAGTTCCCTCTACTCTCCATTACCTCTTTACCCCCTCCGTAATGAAGCCAGAAATCTAAGCGGATGTGACCTTTGACCTCTCGCTCGTGCCGGCGTAAGATCGCGTTGCGGTTCGTCGAACGCGGAATGCGTTTCTGGAGCATTCCACGGACGCCGAGCAAGTCGGATACATCCGTCTTGGGCATCTTCCGGATCAGATACCCGGGGTACATACACCTGGAGCAATCCGGATGATAAACGGCGAGGTTGGGTCCCACTGGTGCCCTGGCGTAGCTGTCTACACCTGGCATATCGTACTGAGTACTTAGTATACAGCATGGCGACCCACAGTTTATGCCCTGTCAGCTCTGCAATGTTGGGCCTGGGGGCGGAGGAGGGGGGGGGGAGGGAAGGGCGGGGCGTAAAATCCGTCTGTTGGACATCAAACGCATGGCGCAGAAGATGTTTTAAGAGTTAGATCCATGGTGACGTTAACCACGTGTTTTGGAAACTGAGATCATAGCCTAAAGACACAAAATCGCCCCAAGTCTTCATGATACAACCCAGAAGGGTGATACTTGATGCTAATAGGGCACCCGGTAAATTTTCGGCCTTTAAACCAAAGGAGTGAACTGATTTAGCGCAGCTCAATTATGTTTCATCTTACCGTAGCAGTGTTCTATATAATCAATTGGTCTAAGTCATTTAAAAAATTACCGTGATTTAAAAAGCTGCATCTTGGATGGTGGCAGAAGAACGTCGAACGTCGGTTGGGTAATCTGAGTGACAAACTGGTTACAGTATGATTCAAAAGTTAAATTGATTTCTGTTGGATCCGTGATACTTCCCGGCCGTGTATTAATATCGCGCCTTGACCTTGAACATGAATATCTTTTTGTTGTTAACAGAATGTGGGAATAATTCAACGCCAACGCCATACCTGTCAAGAGAAGATTGTGGCGCCAAGGTCGCAGGGGTTAAATGGGTTGTGGAACCTCGGGTTTTGCCATCAGGGAAGTAAATTTATAAGGGTGTCGCAGAGGTGTTGCACATATGTCCAATATCATTTAGTTCAACGATATTGAGGACTTTTGATGATAACCGTCACGGCATAATACCAGGCACTATATTACATATTGACCTTGGTTTAAGAATAACTTATTTTCTGAGGTTTGCAACAGCGAATTCACATGTAAATGCTCACCTCAAACAGTCATACATTAGTCGTGGTAATAAGTGAATAATCGTTTACAAGCAAAATGTGTCGGTGTTATATATACAAAGTAACGATATAGGAGCACGACATGACGTAATAAAGTCATAATAAAATAAACTTAGTAAAATCATTCAGTCACAACAAACCTACCAGTACGTTCGATATATTTATGAACAGCGCTGAATAGTACGTTATTTAAGTCGAAGGTAATATTGGAGCATTGCGACTATATATATATGTATACGCTGCCAAACCAGTATATGACTGGACTTTGCGGAGAAACATGACTCCGGGGGGTAGGGGGGTATCGGGGTAAATTCCGCTCGGTCGGGGCGTTTTACTGGCAAAATCCGCTCGGAATGGGTATTTTTTTCGCGGCAACCCGCTCTATGAACGCGCATTTTCAGAGCTCCCTTTGCCCCCGGTTGCAACTTTTTAAATATCCGCTCTATAGGGGTATCTTTTTCACCGGAAATGTCCGCTCTACAGTGATATATGTTGTATCACAAATTTCCACTCCGTCAGGCATCAAGGGGCACCCGCGGAACCCCACCCCCCACCAGATTCATATAACAGTGCCCCCCCCCTCACCCCCCACGGGAACATGACACAAACAATGCCTCTATATTGTCACCGCATTGTCGTAGAAGTGAGGCAGTTTTACCCATACATATTATTGGCTGCCCGGTAAAAGAACTGGAATCTCCACGACTGGTGCTATTTGGCCAGAAAGGGCAGAACTCTCGAAGCTTCCTTCAGTTATCGCCATGCTTACTCCTAACGAGGGAAGCGTGTTTCGCATTCCCCTATTATCGCCCGCTCCGGCCATTTGTCTTCTTGCCCTGCCTAATTTTCCATCCATCCATCATAAAATGACGCGACGGGGGGGGGTGGTTGGAGGCGGGGTGGGGGGGGGGGGTCAGAGCAGGCATCGATACGTCATTTCCTGCCATCGCTATCGTAGTCAATGGCGACGGTTGCTATGAATAAAGCTTCTGGAAGCAGTTACATTATCGGTTACTTTGACAAAAAGCAATTCATCTTCGTCTGCATTCCGTATTTTCAATTTACTACGTTTATGGCGTTATTGATATTTCTGTCTCTGTCCTCAGCCGTGGGTTGTCGGGGGACTAAAGTGGGGATCCAGTTCACTGAAATCACGCTGGTTCCCCATGCCGGGGTTGTGAACGTACCACGGTGAAGGGTGGATGGATGGATGGCGTATTTATCATCTCCAAAAAAACACGAAAGAGCGAAAGCGAGAGATGACACATAACAATAATGGGGGATAATTTAGCAAAACTAGCTTAAAACGTCAGACACAAATCCATTTTTGGATATTCAAACAAAGGCAACAGTGAAAGACAATCCGCGGAGGCACTTTTAGCTACTCCATCAGTCGGACGGATTCTACGCAAAGAAATGTTACGCTCGCCCTGTTCCACTCGAGATGTTTTTTTTGTTTCTAATCTCAGTGTCAAGTCTGCCAGGGATTTGTGTAAGGCTTACTTGCTACTACTGCGTCCAACATGAACGACTTGGACGTCATATTGCATTGTTGTCTTTGGGGGATTATGGGAACGTAACTGTTGCTATAGGTAGGAAAAAAGCCGACTATCTAAAAAGTTGCTATCATTGGTGTCTTTCTATCTTTGCCATCGCTTTCATTACGTACGATATATTAATTTATTAATTGTAAACGTTGTCAATGAATAGTTTTGTATTAATGAAAGGGTGTTTATTACGTTACAGAGATCTTGTATTTGTTCTATTTACTCGGAGACATTCTGTTAAAATCATTCTCTACCAGAATTTTCCATACTTCCCAGGATCTATTCTATTCAGTCATACTTCGGTTTCCTCCGTTGTTACACCATTAGCTATCAATCTTCTGTGTATTTCATGATATCGTTGTCAGTACAACGTCATTCTGTATGTTTAGAAGGAGTTCTAAACATATAATCTGGGACTGAACTGTAAATCTGCAAGTACCCCCGCATTTTGACAGTTACGTGTCAATTATTATTGTGGTACGTATATAGTCCCCTTGTTATATCGATAACCTGTTTTTTCTTTGCACTTTGCCCAATATTCACTTCCCTTAGACACATCTTTACCTTTTTCATTTCCTCGTAATACACTATCTTTGCGCTCGTTTTGATCTCTACGGTGATGTTAATATTTTTGCCGTGGCGCATTTCTTTACATTGGCATGTGTGTACCATATAGTTTAAACATAATAGTTTTGCTATTATCCAAAACATTTCCTGATACACTGAGAAGTTTCATTGCGCACATGGCAAGTGTCTTTATTATTATTATTATTACATTAGTTTCAATGTCGATTTACTATCCGAATCCTATGCGTTTCTCATTTCAACACATACCGTACATACATTGGACACATATCGACTTGCTATATTTGACACTAACGGAATTAGGCATCATAGAGCCATAATGAGGCACACGATGACATGTTGCGTGAATCCGTGGGAGTGGAGGGGGGCGGAGGGTGGAGGGGGTCGGCCATTTAAATATGTGAGCTCAAAACCTCAAAGGAGGCAAAGTGGGGTGGGGGGGGGGGGGCGAGAGATGCCGTCACTTTCGGTTTTCATATGTTCAATGGTATAAATTACTAATAATTGATCCGCCTCTGCCCCAACCCGCCACCCGATAATAATTTGGCCAACAGGCGCGCGTTGATGGTGGGTGACGCAGGGGGTATTGCACGCACGTGAATTATCGCCCAATCATCGCCCAATGTCCATATTTTCTGGCTAAATTCGAAGCCGAAATCCCCGTGTGGGGATTTATTACATTGCTAGGTTTGTGGGGTTTCGCGGTAAAGCCCCCCACCTTTTTCAAATCCGGTCGGCCGGGGCGTTTTACTACCAAAATCCGCTCGGGAGGGGTTATTTTTTCCCGGCAACCCGCTGTCTGAACGCACATTTTCAGAGCACCCCTTCCCCCTCCCTGTCGCAACTTTTAAAATATCCGCTCTATAGGGGTATCTTTTTCACCATAAATGTCCGCTCTCTAGGGGTATATTTTCATTACAAATGATCCGCTCTCTCAGGCACCACCCCCCCCCCAAAAAAAAACGCACCAGATTTAAGGTTTAGGTTTAGTTTTTGTATAACCAAATGGCCTCAGGCCCAAGGTACAAAACAAAAGAACAATAACGAGTTAAATATTTACATCAGTCACGCAAAGTTAACATCGTTCGTCGCAGAAGCAGAGCATGGTATATATAACAACTTCATTTATGTAGAGTATCTTGATTTCTTGTTTTCATTAGATTTACGAAATATGACTTCGTCGCGTTAACATTCGGAAGGTATCGGCTTCTAAGCTCCTGGTATTTTGGGCATGCACAGATCAAATGAAATTTGTCTTCTACAACTTCTACTTCATCAAGTGAACAAAAATGACAAATTCTTAGGTGTACTGGGATTCCTGTGCGTCTTCCAACTTCAATTGCTAAGTCATGATCTGAACATCTAAACTTACTTAAGTGAACCAAATATTTTCTAATAGTAATAACATATAGGTAGTTTTCAGGTTCTAACAGCGTCTCATAAGCAGAGTATGACCTTAGCTTTAAATTTTCCTTAATACTACTGGCCCATTCTTGGTTTGCACAATCTGATAGGCGTTGTGAAAAGGCACTCATAAATAAATCTATATCATTAACTCCCTGATATATAAATACCTCACCAAATCTTAGACAATAGCAACCTCACTTCTGATACTCAGTTACGCTTGCCATGTTCGTTTTGACAAAGAAGCATATTATAAACTGACTTTGGGAGTCTACTGTTGTCCATACGAGTGAGTTTCAACCAGTATTTAACACACTTTACAAAATGGTGAATATACAGCGGTTTACGTCCGCAGTCTCCTAAGACAGCGACATTACTTGTACTGCTGGATACACCTAGGATAAATTTGCAGTATTTTATTTGTACTCTGCACCAGATTTGTATAATAGTGACCCCCGGACAAAAATCTAATGAGTTTGACCGAAATGAACCAGAATCGACATTATCTATTATTTACACCACCACCGTTGGTATATTCTTTCGCCGCCAGTTTCGGGACGCGCCGCCCATAGAGGTGATTAGGTGAGAACCGTTCATAGATGCACCATTTACCCTTCAGGATTTCCAGTAAATCCCGATCCTGATCCCAATTATACCCATCTGACCTTGATCAGTTACACTCCGAAAGGCCGAAAACTTGCTTTACGGCGTCAGTTCGGACCGGGTTAGAACGGCCACCTCTATAAATAAATACGCCAAGCCCCTTGGGCCCCCGCCCCGACACCCTTCGTACTAAATGGGCTATAACATTGCGTGACATTATCAACCCCCCGCCCTTCCCCACTCTCCCCCGCCGCCTCCCCGCCCACTTCCCCACCACCACCCGCACGCGGGTCACCCCAGTCAGCCAGAATTACGTGGCAACCATCAAACGTTGGATGTGGGTGATTGGGGGTGGGGGTCCATTGGGTGATGGTGGAGGAGGACGGAGTAGATATGACATGGCGTTAACCCATGACATTCATTTGCTGGTAAAGGCCCAGAGGCCTCACATTTTTGTAATGGTCGTGCAATCTTTCCCGTCACAAGTTTCACATCGAAATGGACTTCCAGTCGATTCAGCGTACGTCATCGACGGCTTCAACCGCCACGCCTCGATACAGACCGCAAATACAGTCCTGTCCACATCGCTTAATCAATCCCCCTGCGCTGACCTGTTCCACCCCACTCAGAACGCTACCCCCACCCACCCACCCCCTCAGTTATACCCCATCCCTAGTCCGCCACCCCGAATGCCATAGCTCGTCCCTCACCCTGACTTCTCTATCTCCGTCCTCTGCCCTGACTTCTACCCCTGTTCTTTACCCTGACTTCTCTATCCCCCGTCCTCTACCCTGACTTCTCTACTCCCCGTCCTTTACCCCGATTTCAATTCCCCGTCCTCTACCGAGACTTCCATACCGCGTCCTCTATCCTGGCTTCTATCGCCCGTCCTCTACCCCGACTTCTACCCCCCGTTCTATACCCAGACTTCTATCCCCGTCCTTTACACTGACTTCTATCCCCCGTCATATGCCCGGTCTTCTATCCCCGTCCTCTACCCGCACTTCTATCCCCGTCCTTTACACTGACTTCTATCCCCGTCATTTACACTGACTTCTATCCCCGTCCTCTACCCGCACTTCTATCCCCGTCCTTTACACTGACTTCTATCCCCGTCATTTACATTGACTTCTATCCCCCGTCATATGCCCGGACTTCTATCCCCGTCCTCTACCCCGACTTCTATCCCCGTCCTCTACCCCGGCTTCTATCCCCGTCATTTACACTGACTTCTATCCCCCGTCATATGCCCGGACTTCTATCCCCGTCCTCTACCCCGACTTCTATCCCCGTCCTCTACCCGGACTTCTGTTCCAGTCCTTTACCTATACTCCCAGCTATCGACCTCTCTCTACCCCAGGACCCCATATCCCTTCTCCCCATCCCTTTCTTTCTCTAACCTGACCCTCGTACCCGGACTCACATACATCCCTTGCCACCCCCCCCCCCTACCCCCATGCTCCACCCTGACCCCCAGCCTCTGTCCGCTCCACCGCCCCTCATCCGTAGACACCCACCCCTTCCCCACCTCCAATTCCCGACCTAAGCATCCCACCCCTTCGACCTCCGGCCACCCCCGACTCCACACCCATCCCCGTCGCCGCCACCCCAGGATCCCCGTCATTCTTTCTCCACCCCCAGTAGCCGCCCTAACCCTCCCCTCCGCACATTCCCCCAGCCCGCAACGTTCGTGGGGGTCTAAGCGTGGTTTACACGGACCTCACTAGGGTCATTTGTCGCCTGTCTCCGTCTGGAGATTGGAAGTCAATATAATTACACGAGATCGTGGCGTTCGTCGGGGGTGTCGCTACGACCTCGGGTAAGTCAGGGCGCCCCCCCCCTCCCACTTCCCCCCACTCCTGTGGGGGCCAGAGGGAGTGGTGGTAGAATTTTTTTTTTATACAATACCATTCAATTCATTTAAATGCTTGTTGCATGCACGTGAAACGCAACAATATCATGCACATAATGATATCATGTCATATCATACCATACACATGCACATGTCGCGAAGAATGTAGGCCTATTTACGCACGTCTTGCCATGCATCCATCGATTCATGTATCTACTATAATACAAACTACGGATGGGACCGAAGCCTGGGATTGATTTCGCTAGATAGCAGCGCTGTCCGCCCAGTCTTGTTCAGTATGGTCCGTTATGTCCAGAGTGACGCCTGCCTACGCGACGCCATTATGTTCGCACACGTGTAAATTATCATGTGCGGGTATGGTATCCATCACGTGGCGCTATTTGGTTTCCATGGAGATTGTTCGCGCTCACGCACGTGCGTGGACTGCTCGCTGGTAAGTAGCATACATATTACGCAACACTAGGTCGTGCATAGAAACCGCTCCTATATAACCTGTAACACGGAATGTAGCCGTGGTTTAACCTTGTCACTGACCTGATTTGTGCCTGCCTATGTGATAATGCAATTTTTTTTGGCGTTGTTTTGGAGCGTCGGTCTAGACCAGCGTTGAGGGAAAATATTATCAGACAAGGAAAATTGATTGATACTGACCCACTGCCGTGTGGGTATGGCTCGGGAGAGTCAAAGGCTAGGGGACTGTACCCTGACAGAAGACGATTCTCAGCACACCTTAATGGTGAGCATTGCAACACGACACTGCCTTGTGTATCAGGCTTGGGAAAGTCAAAGGCTAAGGGACTAAACTCCGATAATAAAATCTGGAGCTGTGGTCCCAATAGGCGGCTGGTGTTCTGAAAGACACCTTCCGGCAACTCCTGCAACCGAACGGGCTCCTGGTGTACTGACCTCTGTCATTCCTCTGGACTAAGCCCGCTAGGTCGAGAGAGGTAGAACAACATTCTGGGCATAGCTATATTCTGGGCATCTGGGAATGTCTTGCAACTTATTCCCTGGCTATTGCAGCACAACATGAAGAGCATACTTCATCTTTGCACATGTCCCAAGGACACGAACAATGGAGTCAACTGTTTACGGGTTTTAACCTATGCTAAAAACCTGGGCAGCCCCCAGTCAATAAGGTACTGACCCGCCACGTCTGCCTGCCTCGTAAGGTGCGTGGGGCTACAAGGTATACATTATCTTGGTAAGCAGACGTAAACATAGTACCAAACAAAACACAAAAAAATGCCTTTATGCATATGGAACGTCAGGACCATGTCTACTGGCATGACAAACTAACCGGCCTCGACCGACAATGTTCGTAAGACAGCGCTGATCGACCGACAGCTTCATAAACTAAACGTAGATATCGTTGCCCTAGAGGAGACGCGATTGGCCAATTGCCAATTACACGTTTTACTGGCGCCGAAAGGGTGCCAAGGACCGTCGGGCAAACGGTTTGGGCTTTGCCGTCAAAAAATGGACTGGCAAGGACAATCGAACCACTTCGTATGCACTCAACTTTGACGTCCGTCACCATAATCAGCGTATACGCTCCAACACTGTATGCTACCGCTGACGACAAAGACCGTTTTTATGACTCTTGAAGGGAGGTAATAAATCTGGCGCCAAAGGGCGATCACTCTCGGGGATTTTAACGCACGCGTTGTCGATAACCATGTGTCTTGGGGAAAAATACGAAAATGGACGACGTTTATTGCAGCTCCGCACTCATGTATCACCAACCGATTTGTGCAAGGAAGCTTCAGGCATAAGGTGTTTTGGCGCCACCCAAGTTCAGGCCATTGGCATCAGCTAGAACTGATCCTGACAAACTGGGAGATCTGACCCGTGTTCTATACACACGAGCGTATCACAGTGCAGATTGCGATACCGATCACTCGCGTTTCGGGAGCAGGGTAATGATTACCCCTAGGGAACTCTGTACCACTAACACCAACCTTAATCACGGATTGACTCACTTGGCACGCAGGAGAGCGACAAACGTCGTCAATTTCTGCAGAAGTTGGAGCAGACGCTGCCAGCTAATCAATGATCTTCTGATGTAGCAGAATGCTGGGGAACACTGCGCTCTGCTATTTACAGCGCTGCGATGAGAGCGTTCGGGTAAATGAAATCTGACAGCAAGGATTGATTCGCCACCCACTCAGCAGTGATGGAACCAGTTACCGAAGCCATACAACACAACCTAAATCCAACAAGCACGTCTCTGTTACAGCTGAGGTTGGCGAGAAACGCAGCACAGAAAACACGTGAGTTATTGCGCCAATCAATACCGAATAAACCTCTGCGAGGAGATCCAGGACGCTTCTGACAGAGGTAATATGCGGGCAATGTACACTGGAATTAAGAAAGCTCTGGGCCCCACGGCCACTAAGCCAGGAGTAAGGCGCCAAGAACCGTTGTCGATACATGAGGCTCATGCGCGTACAATGAAAGTGATATAATTACCTACTTATTTCAAGTTATTTAGCTGTTTTCTACGACGACAATCCTATTGCCGTTTACTGTATTTACACGCATCATATCGAAAGTGTTCAAGTGCCATTTTGTAAAATCCAGCTAGGAATATCCACAAAGAAGGTTAAAGTCGCTCCTCCAATTCAGTTATGACAAACTATTGTTTCGGCATAGCTGACACATTACTCACGCCTAGCATTTACTACAAACTTACTTTCATGGGTTTTTAACACGGCAGATGAGTCGTTTGTTTTAAGATATATTAAGTACGGTACTCTAATGCAATTGATATATGTTTTGTTCTGCTGATATGTTCCAGAGACGGGTGATCTATTTAGCATAACATGTACATTACATTGTACACGTACATTACATTACAATTGATATATGTTTTGTTCTGTTAATACGTTCCAGAGACCCGTGATCTATTTAGCATAACATGTATGGATAAATGTACATTGCATTGGTTGGTTTTATATATTTTTTGGAAATGACAGCCTCAAAGTAAATATCTGGATACAGACTTTATATGCAGAAGTTGTGAAATTCCAGATCACTATTTTCCGTATATTCCATTAATACTATCGGCTGGGCCTATTTTGTTTTATACATGATTTCTCCGCATTACCAAACCGACTTAATCCGATCGATACTGGCAGCCACATCCCCCCAGCAAACACATACACCTCATCTTATCACCTACACCCTAAACTCTACACCCTACAACCCTACACCCTACACCCTACACCCTAAAACCTACACTTACACCCTAAACCCTACACCCTACACCCTACACCCTACACGCTACACCCTACACCCTACACCCTACACCCTACACCCTACACCCTACACCCTACACCCTACACCCTACACCCTACACCCTACACCCTACACCCTACACCCTACACCCTACACCCTACACCCTACACCCTACACCCTACACCCTACACCCTACACCCTACACCCTACACGCTACACCCTACACCCTACACCCTACACCCTACACCCTACACCCCTACACCCTACACCCTACACCCTACACCCTACACCCTACACCCTACACCCTACACCCTACACCCTACACCCTACACCCTACACCCTACACCCTACACCCTACACCCTACACCCTACACCCTACACCCTACACGCTACACCCTACACCCTACACCCTACACCCTACACCCTACACGCTACACCCTACACCCTACACCCTACACCCTACACCCCTACACCCTACACCCTACAACCCTACACCCTACACCCTACACCCTACAACCCTACACCCTACACCCTACACCCTACACCCTACACCCTACACCCTACACTCTACACCCTACACCCTACACCCTACAACCCTACACTCTACACCCTACACCCTACACTCTACACCCTACACCCTACACGCTACACCCTACACCCTACACCCTACACCCTACACCCTACACCCTACACTCTACACCTTACACCCTACACCCTACACCCTACACCCTACAACCCTACACCCTGCACCCTAAACTCTACAACCCTACACCCTACACCCTACACCCTACACCCTACACGCTACACCCTACACCCTACACCCTACACCCTACACCCTACACCCTACACCCTACACCCTACACTCTACACTTACACCTTACACCCTACACCCTACACCCTACACCCTACAACCCTACACCCTACACCCTACACCCTACACCCTAAAACCTACACTTACACCCTAAACCCTACACCCTACACCCTACACCCTACACCCTACACCTTACACCCTACACCCTACACCCTACACCCTACAACCCTACACCCTACACCCTACACCCTACACCCTACACCCTACACCCTACACGCTACACCCTACACCCTACAACCCTACACCCTACACCCTACACTCTACACTTACACCTTACACCCTACACCCTACACCCTACACCCTACAACCCTACACCCTGCACCCTAAACTCTACAACCCTACACCCTACACCCTACACCCTACACCCTACACCCTACACCCTACACCCTACACCCTACACCCTACACCCTACACCCTACACCCTACACCCTACACTCTACACTTACACCTTACACCCTACACCCTACACCCTACACCCTACACCCTACACCCTACACCCTACACCCTACACTCTACACTTACACCTTACACCCTACACCCTACACCCTACACCTTACACCCTACACCCTGCACCCTAAACTCTACAACCCTACACCCTACACCCTACACCCTACACCCTACACCCTACACCCTACACCCTACACCCTACACCCTACACCCTACACCCTACACCCTACACCCTACACTCTACACTTACACCTTACACCCTACACCCTACACCCTACACCCTACAACCCTACACCCTGCACCCTAAACTCTACAACCCTACACCCTACACCCTACACCCTACACCCTACACCCTACACCCTACACCCTACACGCTACACCCTACACCCTACACCCTACACCCTACACCCTACACGCTACACCCTACACCCTACACCCTACACCCTACACCCTACACTCTACACTTACACCTTACACCCTACACCCTACACCCTACACCCTACAACCCTACACCCTACACCCTACACCCTACACCCTAAAACCTACACTTACACCCTAAACCCTACACCCTACACCCTACACGCTACACCCTACACCCTGCACCCTACACCCTACACCCTACACCCTACACGCTACACCCTACACCCTGCACCCTACACCCTACACCCTACACCCTACACCCTACACCCTACACCCCTACACCCTACACCCTACACCCTACACCCTACACCCTACACCCTACACCCTACACCCTACACCCTACACCCTACACCCTACACCCTACACCCTACACCCTACACCCTACACCCTACACCCTACACCCTACACGCTACACCCTACACCCTACACCCTACACCCTACACCCTACACCCTACACCCTACACCCTACACTCTACACCTTACACCCTACACCCTACACCCTACACCCTACAACCCTACACCCTGCACCCTAAACTCTACAACCCTACACCCTACACCCTACACCCTACACCCTACACGCTACACCCTACACCCTACACCCTACACCCTACACCCTACACCCTACACCCTACACTCTACACCTTACACCCTACACCCTACACCCTACACCCTACAACCCTACACCCTGCACCCTAAACTCTACAACCCTACACCCTACACCCTACACCCTACACCCTACACCCTACACCCTACACCCTACACCCTACACGCTACACCCTACACCCTACACCCTACACCCTACACCCTACACCCTACACCCTACACTCTACACTTACACCTTACACCCTACACCCTACACCCTACACCCTACAACCCTACACCCTGCACCCTAAACTCTACACCCTACACCCTACACCCTACACCCTACACCCTACACCCTACACCCTACACCCTACACGCTACACCCTACACCCTACACCCTACACCCTACACCCTACACCCTACACCTACACCCTACACCCTACACCCTACACCCTACACCCTACACCCTACACCCTACACCCTACACCCTACACCCTACAACCCTACACCCTACACCCTACACCCTACACCCTACACCCTACACCCTACACCCTACACCCTACACCCTACACCCTACACCCTACACCCTACACCCTTACACCCTACACCCTACACCCTACACCCTACACCCTACACCCTACACCCTACACCCTACACAACCCTACACCCTACACCCTACACCCTACAACCCTACACCCTACACCTACACCTACACCCTACAACCTACACCTACACCCTACACCCTACACCCTACACCTACACCCTACAACCTACACCCTACACCCTACACCCTACACCCTACACCCTACACCCTACACCCTAAACTCTACAACCCTACACCCTACACCCTACACCCTACACCCTACACCCTACAACCTACACCTACACCCTACACCCTACACCCTACACCCTACACCATACACCATACACCCTACACCCTACACCCTACACCCTACACCCTACACCTACACCTACACCTACACCCTACACCCTACACCCTACACCCTACACCCTACACCCTACACCCTACACCTACACCCTACACCCTACACCCTACACCCTACACCCTACACCCTACACCCTACAACCCTACACCCTACACCCTACACCCTACAACCCTACACCCTACACCCTACACCCTACACCCTACACCCTACACCCTACAACCCTACACTCTACACCCTACACCCTACACTCTACACCCTACACCCTACACCTACACCTACACCTACACCCTACACCCTACACCCTACACCCTACACCCTACACCCTACACCCTACAACCCTACACCCTACACCCCTACTCCGTGCATATATACCCCATGGGGGGACTCCAAACATCCGGGTTCTACAGGTCCTGCATCATTTACCACTGGGATTTCTGCCGCCGTAGCCTTCTAGCCGCATGGCGCCTGGTATTAAAATGTCACAAGATATTCTTTTATCGCCGTCCCAGATCCAGTGGGACGGTGGAGCAGGCGAGACAAACACGGGGTTAATAGAGCCACAGCCCGGTCACAGCCCGGCCAGGGCGCCGTCTGACGGAACTCGACATATAGCAGCGACCACAAAAACTCCCTTTTATCGCCCGGGGTTTGCCAAGCAGACCCTTCCTTATGCTGATCCGTTTGGACGTATATAAAGCAGGGCGGCCTTACGGATTCTGCCGTCACGTTGACTTAAAGTTGCTGTTACATGTCAAAAAGGAAGCCGCGGCAAGCAGTGCGGAGGGGGTATCTTGGGACGGCGGCTAGGAGAATGCGGAGGGGGTATCTTACGACGGGGACTAATAAAGTGCGGAGGGGGTATCTTGTAACGGCGGCTAGAACAGCGCGGATGGGGTACACTGGAACGGCTGTAAATAAACACTGCACCCTGACAAAATTAGGAAAACCGTACTTTTTTTATTTATTTTTATTTCCCCGTAACAAAGTCACACATAAAAAAAACCCATCATATCACATAAATGGGCGCCACTTAGATATAAACGATGACATGTCTTCACTATCGCTGATGCACTGTTCTATCTTAAAATAATACAAAATATTGTTCTGGACCCCCTGAAGTTTAGGGATTTCATTAAGCCATTTACATCTATAAAAATATCTCTTCGTGAAAATGATTAATAGGTCGCTCATGCGAAGAGTATTCTAACCCTAATAAACAGGATTGCTCTTATCTGTTCCTTCATCCATGAATACACATGGTCAATATTTAGTAATGCGTATTAATTCACCCATAAATCCATATGGATATTATCCCGTTCTACGATTCGTTAATTATCTTGTCCAACCATTCATCCATGACGACATATGGTCAATGCTTCGTCTTGTCTATTCAATCATTCACGAATACATATGATCAACTACGGAGCTTTAACCCTTTTGGTTTGGGTGGGACAACGCCGTCGAATTCGCCCAGTCTTTTCAATAATCCATGGCTACACATGGTCAAAGTTCCGTGTGTATTTCAAAGCATTCCTTGCAAGCCACGTCTCCCAGTTCTTAGCTGACGCAGCCTCTGAAATTATCTTCGACGTGAGGATCAGTTTTCGGTTATTAGTCAATGTCTGTTAATGATGGCGCCATCTGTCGCAGTGAAAGAGCATAGTGCGCATGCGTATTCGTGGGGCTTCCCTGGATGCCGGGACCAGCTCTCAGGGGAGCAATCATGGATTAGATGTGAAGGAAGAAGGAGCACGTGTTTTTTGTGCGATAATGTAGCGAAAGAGTAAGATTATGTGCGTGGTAAAAAGGCCCGAAGAAGAAGAAGAGAAAGACGACATAAGAAAAAAGAGACACCGCCCTATTCAGAATTGTGGCATACGGGTTGCCATGCAGACAGAGGCTCGCCAGGTAAGGCTCGCGGGTTCAGGTTTGGTTAGGATGTCACGGTTAAATTGTGAACCAGGGTTTGTAGGGCAAGGTTCGTAGAGCAAGGTTTCTGGGGAAGATTTGTGGGGAAGATTTGTGGGGAAAGCTTTGTCGGCACGATTTGTGAGGCAAGGTTTGCGGGTACGATTTGCGAGGCAAGGTTCGT